>VWZG01006949.1:239154-330795 GCA_013396735.1 Grallaria varia
ACCCCCAAATCTTTTATTATGGAAGGTCAAACTAAACTTCTCCCTTTGGTTTATGACATATAATTTTACCATCAAGATAACCTAAAATTAAGCTCATAGTCTGCAACCTTGTTTAACCAAAATAAATTATCCTACAATGAGCCAGTGTTTCCATAAGGGTTCTACAGCCATTATGCAGGACTTGGCCCACCACAGAGTTAGGTCATGATGAATGCTGGCCACAAACATTCTAGGAGTTCAACATCCATAAAACCCAGCTTAACTGTGGGACAGAAATGTTGTTTTCCTACAGTTGGTAGCGCTGGCTTTCACTTCTGACACTTTCCCCTAAACATGCCTGCAGAAGGATGTGCGATACTCTGTCTCCAAACAACAGCTTTACACGAGGAGACACTTAATTTCCTATAACGTGTGATTAAAGAGTGCTTTCCTAAACTCAACGTGAGAATGTGGAGCAACTGGTAACCTTTCAACTGTATGCACGCTTTTCTTTACAATTACTGTTCCATGAAGAAATTCAGCTTGTATCGTGCTTCCAGTAAAGCATGAATAGAGGAGAAGAGAGCTGAAATTCTAGTAACATCTTTCAAAATGCAATCTCGGTTGATCTGTAGGCAGGCCAGAATTCTCAGTAATTTTCATCTGTCAGAGTTTAAGAAAGAAATTTTCTCTTAATCTCTCATAAGTGAAGGCCCAGCATTCCCTGAAGTTTCAGGGGGTTTTGTTTGGTTTTGTTTTCAAAAGAAGGAAACTAAAGTGAATATGAATCTTTGGATTTCTACATGGATCAACATTTATAATTATTCAAGTTTTGTGACTAAATTAACATACAACAATCAAAACAAAAACCTGAGCAAGTTGAATGAGGACTCTGGTAATTATATGAAGCATATTCCCATATTTTAAGAGCTCCAACAGACTTCTATTACACTGCTATATCTTAAATAAAATTACCTACTACAGAACTTCCAAACTGAAATTATTTCATATCAGGCATTATGTCTCATCCTTTCCTTAACTAACCTCCCTAGATCGTCCTCTATTGGCTGTCTCATTGAACTGAGACTTACACAAGATTGACCTAAGATGATTTGACTTAAGACAAAGAGCTACAGGAATAATTTTTGGTCCACATGTATTTAAAGGGAAGTAGCTGATATTGTGAGAATTAGGGTGAGGTAAATAAAAACCATGAAATAACTGGTAAAAAATGGTAACACATGAGCAAGATAAAAATTAAGCGGACTATAAGGAGAGTTTTCTGGGCTTCCCACTTTTTCCTCCAAACTACTACTGTGGATGTCTCACAGTTTTTTCCTAACTAAGAGAAACCTGCATGCTTATGTCCTTAAGTAGATTTATCACAATCCCGTAGAACTGATCCCTGGGTCCAGAAGGGGCACATTCATAATATTTCACTTTTCATCCGTCTTTCATCAGATACAGTTTATTAGATATAGTCAAGCACAACCACTCTGCTCTTCACAAGCCAAAAGAAAACAATCAACAGGCTTTGTAGCATGTTTGTCTCTCGCTATTTTGCACAGGACAGTGTGTTTCAGACTTAGCTGCCAAATGCCAGGCCTTGGCATTTTAACTTCAGACGCATGATGCTCGGTGTTGAGCATCTATTACCATAAGACTACATACATTAGTTGCCATTCATGTTTGTAGGAAGTGGATGGTTCAGAGTCTGACTCTTAGTTACTTCTTTACAGTCATGAATTTTACATATTTTCAAAACAATTTTTCTTCAGCACAAATATTGTTTTAAAGGCATCGCCATAACACCTTACACGTACGAAGAGCCTTAATAGTTTGCAGTGCAACACCCACGCTGCTTCAGAAGTCAATAACAAATGGGGTTTAATCTAATTTTTTAATGGTCCACTAATGACCGAAGCATCTTTTATCTGAATTTTGTTCCTCAAGAGAATACATCACCTTTAGATTGGACAATGTGATGTAGAACCTATTTTTTCATGCTTTTTACTTGGATGGGGACCAGTGTGTTCCTACAGAAGAGCACTGAGTAATCATGTGCAAAATAGGACCACCCAACATCTGTCTACATTCACTTGGAAGGCAGTTTTATATTCCTCTGCTAGAGGACTTGCAGGAAATATATACCGAATACATGGGTGGGGTGGGATAGAATCCTTCCTCTTTGCTTAATCACATTCAGGGAAGAGCGATGATCCATTTTGTCTGGTTCTCTCCATTACTCTTTCTAAAATTAACTCACATCTGACATTATAACATATGTTAAATATTATGTAAGTGGTCTGTTCTATATTTGGTTTATTCAGTCATAAATGCTAGCATGCACGCACACACACACAAAAAAAGTAGTGCTGTGAGGGGGAAAAAAAAAAAAGGCAAAAAGCCCACACCAAAAATCCCTGCAACCTTGTGCAGACAAAATGAAATTGGTAAACTTGGATTATTCCCCTTTCCTCCCAAGTTCATAAAGGAGCTGCAATAATCCACTGACATGAACGCTCAGAAGACTTTATCCACTAGGGAAAACACTTTGCAGGTGAATATGTTCTTTTACTTTGTAGAAATGGAATTTTCACAGTCCAAAAGAGCTTAAGAGCTGCAGTTATTTGTGCTGAAATAGGCTCCAGTCTGGCACAACCAAGGTGTGTCTGGAAGCATGTGAAAGCCAGTACGTAATGGCTACAATGAGTTAGGAGCTCACTCCTTGCCTTTCTTACTGCTCTTATTTTCTACTGTTTTGCCAAGAACGTAAAGATATCTTTATAGCTGGGAAAGTAAGGTTTTGGTCGGTAGTAAAATTTGTTTTTCTGAACCAATCCTTCATTTTTCCCCAGCATATTTCCCCCAAAGGTCTGCCCTGTTTAGTACAAAATTTACAAAACTGTCATATCAATATTATTGGTATCATATAATTTGGTATGGCTGAAATAAGATAGAGGCACTAAATTATATACAGAACACCATTTTTGTTTTGAGGCCACTGACTTTTCTTTATACCCACTGTTTTGAACCATTTAAGAGCTGAACTTCATGCCACAAATGCCTGCCTAGCTGTAGTGAGCAGAAGGTCTAACAGTTACAAAAAATATTTTAATAGTTAGAGGTAGTGTAAAAAGTATATCTTCCCCTCTGCTCCTTAGATAACATTTTCTGAAAATAGTTTGATAGTGCTGGACATGCTACAAGTTCAGTTCTGAAAGGACAGATAAAATGAACATGGCAGCTACACAAAGGTTCAGGTTGTTAAAGAAACTTCAATCAGCTGACAGGAAGGTGCCTGAATATCTTCAGCAGAGGGATTAGATTGTCCAATCCTTTTATTTCAGGAATTGTCAGTGGCAAGAACAACTCAGAAAGTGGGATACTGTCCAGCAAGGGGGCTTTGCCCACTCGTCTCTGAATGAAGTGCCAATTATAGAGAAGCACCTGCTGTCCAGTTCTTCTCCTGGCAGCTCAGAAGGCCTTGTTTCTCAGGAAGGTGTACCTGGCATCTCCTTGTACTGCTCCAGAAAACAGCGTATGTATTTATTTGATATTGAGGTCAATACCTATGGCTCTGGACTCAAGATTTTCTGATGGTATGCAGGACTGATACAATTGCTTATAACTCAGGAAAATGTTGTCTGGACATTTCAGCACCAAGGGCAGAATATAAAGATCTGTCACAGACACTTTAGCAAGTAACATACTCTAAATCATTAGGTAGGATAGCTCTTTAATTAATTCCTCCTATCACAAGCTCTGAACTGAAATAGCTGGTTTTAAAATGTGAACAAAACCACAGGTAAATAAGATTTTTTAATGTAGCAAAAGTAATCCAAATCTTCATTTACATCTCCCTTATATCAAATTATTTCATAGCTGTAATTATCTTCTAATTACATGTTTATTTCTGAATAGAAGTAAGTCCAAGCCACATACAATTTCTTGTCTTCTTGGTCACTAGTGCTGGAAAAAAAACCAACTTTATAACATTTAAAGCCACAACGAAATTTTTACCTACTAAGGCTCATACTGAGATACACCAAAGCACTGTTGCAAAAGAGCACCAAAAGACTGACCCACACGACAAAGAAGGACACTATGAGAGCTTGACTATATTCAGCTGCAGTTGGGGACTGAATGGATGGTTCATATTCTCAAGTGATTCTATCATGTTGAACTACTGTAAAAATATTAGAAAACATTGCCACCATTGCCTGGAACAAGAAATATTTCGCAGGGTTTTTACTACAATATGACAGATGATGGTCTAACATGATGGCTCAGAGCAGTAGAGAGCAGGTTTTAGTCAGCACAGGCTGCAGGAATGAGAATTAAGCATGTAATAGCCTGCTTTTTCTTCCTTGACAGGCAGCTGGACCTTCTACATATATTGTTCTCTTACTACCATAGGAGGCACTTCAAATACACCATATGTAGATTTCCCAATCCTGGTGTAGCTGGTTTTTTTTTTGTTGTTTTTTTTTTGTTTGTTTGTTTGTTTTGTTTTTTGTTTTTTTTTTAATTGACATTACCTAAGCTATTATACAAGAACAAAAGCTACTCTTTAGTCATTGCTGAAAGCTAGTTTTCCATTGTCTTGTTACCCCAAATCAGCCAGAGCCACTTGCATGGACCTGTTTTCTTGAGTATGCAGAACGCTGACAATTATTATTAACTGACCTAACACTGATCTAGGCTCTGTTGCTGTCTAGTGGGCTGAGTCAGAGGGAAGGGAGCTAATCATCGTAGGAGGGAGAACAGATATTAAAGAGATAATATCGGAAAAACAACATAAAAAGCAGCAGCCTGAAAAAACAAGATAGGCTGATACCTAGCGAAAGAAAAATGGAATCAGGAGTCCTGCTTTGACTTAAAAATAAGTTTGCTTCTGTTAAGAAATCTACTATAGCATCTTATGAACAAATTTCAGTATATCAAAGAGCCCATGAATTCCAGTTTTACATATAAAAATATCTTTTTGGTCCAGCAATACAGCTGTGGGAAAAAAAAAGGAAAACTCTCACAAACTTGTAACTTAAAATGAGACAGCAAATTATTTCTTTTAAAGCCCTTCAAAGTATATTTAATGCACAATTTGAAGTCACAGGAGGCTTAAAAAAAAGAATATTTGCAGTATGGAACAAATGAAAGGAACAAAATTAATACTGGGTGGGTAGCACAAGTAGGGTGGAGTGACAATGATGAAGAATTTTACAAGGAAGAAGGGAGCTGACTAGGTTCCTAAATAGTTCACATCCAGATGCTTCAAT
Organism: Grallaria varia; assembly: GCA_013396735.1. Lineage (NCBI taxonomy): Eukaryota > Metazoa > Chordata > Aves > Passeriformes > Formicariidae > Grallaria > Grallaria varia. The sequence goes on from VWZG01006949.1 coordinate 244,413, forward strand.
AATTAGATTTTTTTTTCAAATGTATAGAAACTTTTTAAAGAAAATGTAATTTTTATTGAAGGAGAGGGGTGGAAAGAGCAGGAAAAGGAGTAGAAGCCCTTGGGTGGATGCCACCTAAATGAGGCTTTTAGACTTGGTTCCTTTTCATTGTGTTACTCCTCTCCCCCATGCCCCCAGCTGGTAATTAACAGACATACATGAACAAACAGAGAACATGCCAACACACATAGGACACTGTAAAAAAGCTGCAGTCACAGGTGTTATTCCAAAACATATAGAAGGACCTTAGTAATAGCTTTGTGAACAAGTTTGCTGTGCTAAGGAGCAAAAACACAACCTTTTTGCCAGCTGTTAAACTGAAATCAACAAAGCTTCTTTAACCCAAGCAAAATGAAATTGCAATCAAACTATCAAATGAAAAAGCAGCCCTATAGTTCCATCTACTCCAGGCTTTCAGCTAAATCATCCTTCTTTAAATTACTCCTCTTTCATTTATCAACCACTTACTTTAAAACATAGTGTGCCTTGAATCTCTTTATTTAAGGCTTTCTCTACACACAAAAATTGTATTGCCTAGTGATTCTAGTCTAAGAAAATGGTGTAAACCCCCTTTTCCTCAACATGCAGACGTACATATGGTTTTATATATCTAACTTTATGCCAAATGAGAACAATCACCTGAATGTCAGTGATACAACTACATTCACAGGCATGAATTATTCCATCTCCTATCACCATAAAAAGATCAAATCTGAAACAATCCTACTGTAACTCTAAATATCTATATCAGAATACAATGTGAACAGACCACCTTAGAGCAGACGAAGTCACACATATGAAGATACGTATCCTAAAACCAACACAATTTCATTTTCCAGAAAAATGCTAGTTAAAAATGAGGAAATAATTAAAGTCTTCTGAAAAATAATGCAGAAAAACAAAAATGCCCATTGTAATATATTCCTTTACAGAAATCTCTTAAAATGAAATATTTTAATAATAAAAAGTTAAAACACACCTATAGAGAGACCAGCAATCACACTGGTTATGAAATACTGGAGAAGAGGTAAAAACATCACAAACCCACATCCAGAAAAGGAAATTATTTTCCAATTTTAACAATGCTCTACTTGTATATCATGTCCCTCAAAAGTCTAATCTGCTCAATAGGTGTAATCGACAACAGCTCAATGCCATCTTCAGCTGAAGTCTAGCAGCTCAGGAAAACATGCCGTTGCATTTTTGCATTTCTAAGTAATAATTTCTAAGTAATTATGATGATCTTGGCAGATTTCCTATTTTTACTTACATAGGATTCCTGGACTATTGGATTCCTATAGCACAGTACAGAACACAAATCTGTTCATGTTTGATCTCCCATTCACTTGTACAGCAGAAGTGGGCTGAAAGCAGGATCAAAGATTACTCAGCTTTCTTCTTTTCCTGTTTTCCCTGATGACGATTCCACACCAGAAGCTTGTTGGGTTGTTGTTTTTCACTTTTTGTTTTTTTTTTCTTCTGTTGGGCAGCAAATTACTTTGTGATATTCAACTCCTGATCTGAATTTGCATGCCTAATTAGCAAAACATCTACAGGTGTAGATGAAACTAAGCAACACATGTTTTCATTTTCCAAGAATGTTAAAATCAGGTGAAGTCCAGAGAAACTAAGACCTCAGAGGCAAAGTAATCCCATTAATATGAATCTGTTTTTTGTCAGCATTATTAAAATAGGCTTCATCTGATGTGACTATAGTTTGCACTGGCTGTGCAGTGTTTTTTGCTACCAGAATGCAAAATATGAAGGTTAAATGAAAATAGTGGTAAACAGTTGCTTTACTGTAACATGATCTGTGTTTATTTTTACGCACTTGCGCACTCATAATTAAAAAGCAGAAACTTGTGGAATTATTGTTTCAGTAGCTAAAACAGAATATTGAAAACCATTTGGTTCCGGTTAACTTGCAACAAAATCTGATGGTTCTGAATGACCATTAGGTGAAAAAACAGCTTTTACAGGTATTATGCAAGTATAAACCGTAAACAGGCTTGGGAAAACTGTATTGCAAATGGGCCAAGTAATACTATAATTAAAGGAAATAGCTAGAAAAGCAAAATAAATTTTATTGTCTCTTTCAAGTGCAATATTTCCAGATCCTTGGTAAGCCTTAAAAATGTGACATTCAGAAGCTTGCATTCAGCATTTTTGATGAGTTTCAATAAACAGTACGGCCCTGTACCAGGAGCATATCTTGTTCAGATCTATTGCTACAAATGTCAAATGTTAAAAAGGAAGAGAGAGGGGAAAAAAGTGAATAAAATGTAAATTACTTGAAATAATAAATCAAAGACCTAAAGTCTGACATTTAGATTTCTGGTGGTCCATATGTTTTACATATTACGAAACCATCCCCATAAACAATTCTTGCTAAAGAATACAATTCACATTCTTCCTAAACCATCCTATCTCATTTGTTTACAGTTTTCTTCTCAACAGCTTCATTAAATTGAAGACAGCATGAGCAAGTTGAAACAATTCATAAAGAAAAAAAGATCTCTATTAAATAATGTCAACATCAAAGGCAACAATATGTAATCTCCTGCAAAGGGAAGGCTGTGAAAGCATCTTTTGAGCTGGTTAAAAACTGGCAATTATCAATTTCATTTTGACATGAATGAGAGGGAGGAATGTTCTGTACATGCTTTAATCTTCTAACATATATTTTATAACCAAAAAAAAATTCAAGACACCTTAAGATATATTTGGTGAATATTTAACTAAGTCTGTACTAGCACAAACAAGTTTGCACTGTTGAAAGCATATGCCTAATTTGTTTGCTTTATCCATTAGTTTTTATAGAGTGCTACTGGGTTAGTTAGCAGACAATGGCCTAGTATTCATTTAGAAAAAAAAAAAAATCTCAGTTGGGAAGAATCTTTCCCCGCACGAAAATAATACAGGATGCAGCCTTCTCCAGGGCTGGGTCAAGGTGCTGCTGCAAAAGGCAGTGTAGGGGGAAAGCAGCATCAGTGCCCTGCCAAGGGTAGACTTCTACCTGAAGAGTTCCAGCAATCAAGAATAATGGGATGAGATAAAGAAGACAAGGTTGCCGTCACTGACGATTACAGGAGAGGAGCACTTGGCTTGCTTGGCCCTTTAGGAACAGTGAAACCACCACTTCAGAAAGCAGCAGCCTTTGCATGAGTGCAGATTTATCACAGTGTGCATGGGTGACTGCTCAGTTCACATCACAAAGGGAAAACACCAGTTTACCATCTTTCCTTGTCACTGTAAGGCCCACTCCTCTACAGAGTTTAATAAAGTAGCCATGAAATTTCAGCTATAACTTATACTTCATTGTTCACAAGACGCTATTGAAGCAGATCTATCACATGCACAAACCAGTTGAAACAAATTTTTCTTCATCTTTTAATCTTTCATGATTATTCTAGAATGAAAAACAGAGGGAAATACAAATGCCTTTTTTTTCACTCAGTTCTAATCACTAGTTTAAAATCATATTAAATTTTCTTTTGATTTTTTTTCCCTTTGTACAGAAGAATAACCCAAGACAATTATATTTCCCATAGTTACCTAGAGGACTTTCACCTTTCAAGAATGTTGTATTAAAATGGGTAAATATTTGTAAATTTAATATAGAATAAAATTACTGTAAATAATAAACAATTTATTTCTAATTGGAAGGTGTTAAAGACCACCATATGCATTGTTAATCTTTCCCAAGTTGTTTAACATAGTTTTTGCCTGCTTTCTAATTATACTAGGAGAGATTAGTAGTAAAGGTACCAATGTCATCCTATTTCTTCTGAAGATCCATGTTCGTCTTATACAAAGGCTCCCTAGTAAATGTGATTCTGTAAAGTAGATGGGATTGTTTCAAAAACTGAAAAAATAGCCCAGACACATTTAGTCTATTGGAAGATTAAAAGAAATTAATTTAGTGTGGAAATGAAAAAACATGGTGGGCAGCTCACAATCAGATCTGGAAAGATTCATTTAAAACAATCCTTTTCACGAGTTCATGTGCCTAAAAGCTGCTCTCTTTTTTTCAGGCTTTCTCAAGTACTTTAATGAAGGGTATTTTCTTTTCCTACAAGCCTTACTAAGAAAAGGGGCCAAACAAGCCTTGCACTCCAATCGTTATTTATGGAGAAATAGCCTGAAATTCACGATGCTTTTCCTTTGACATTCAAAATAGATAGGATTACTTCAGTTAAACCACACAACACAACAGAACTCCTTGCAAAGAATAGCCACACTTTTCTCCACCTGATTTATATATAAATATGTAAATGTTATTGCTATCCAAACACCTCAGAATTTTGAGATTTTATGCTTCATTTGCAAAGGAATAAAAGTGTTTAAGATGTTTTTTCATTAGTGAAGTTTGTAAAGACAGGTAATACCCTTTTAACAACAGAGATGATCCTCTCAATTTTTTTTCTGAGTCTGGAAACCATGTTTGTAGACCAAAAAGCACAAAACAGTCCCTTTACCAACCTATACTCAGAAATGCAGCTTATGTTCTCATAATTTGTGTATATACATCCCACACAGTGTTTTGGGAGGTCAATCTGAGTCAAAAGCTGCTCCATTATATGAACTTCATTTAATATGCCTTAAAAAATTATCTTAAGTCAAATTCGTGATCACTGTATGATCTAGGTCAAGAATCAGCAGTCACTCAACATTTTCTTATAAACACATTAAGTTTTCAACAATTTTGTCTTTAACTCCCTCTATATAATTACCTCCTCCTTATTTCTATGCACACTAATTGATTCTCTAAGGATCTACATTTCTACTTTATCACATAGGCAAGATAAAATGGAAAAATACAACAAATCCTTAGTTTTTCCTAGATCCCTTGCTGCTTCCTAAAGTATTCAGTGATACTGTTTTCACAGCTCAGACTACCATTTATAGATATTATTATTATCACCATTTTTGGATCTGTAAATGTAGCCCTTCTGTTCGCCAAGTTTAGCCACTTGTGTATCAGGAGTGAATTGTTTTAAGAAAAACACTAAAGACAGCAAAAATGTGCTGCAGTAGTCACAACATATGGATGAAATAAATGTTGGCAGGCTCAGAGTAAATAGTGATTTATTTATTTTTTAAGTAGAAGCTACCAGACTGAGAGAGGTAGCGTCTATGCAGATTTCCCATTAAAAAATTGGATCCTATACTCAACAAATCTACCAGCACTCTCTTTCACTTGTTACAACTCTGATGTTATATCTACACCAGAGTCCCTTCATCACTTTCCTTTGTGCAGTTATTTGTAGAAGTGTAGAGCTTTCTACCCCATTTACATTGATGCAAATGCTTAGGGTAGGTGGCTATAAAGTTGTGTCAAGTGTTTTTGTCACTGTATTACCTCACCTGTTCCAGAATACAAATGCAAAATAGATTAAAATAGGACAAAGATGCAGAGACTATAGCTCTAAATAGTCTTAGTTTGAATAAAAACCGCTCAAACACCTTTGCAGTATTTATGTTTAGTACAGTACAGTACAGCAGGAGCACTGTAGACTCTTCCGTGCTGCCTGGCCAACATGTCTGTTTCTCACTTAGGAGACTAGGAAAGTTCCATCTCTCGGGCTATTTAATCCTCATCTTCTTTGCCAAGATCGCCAGCAAAGCTATCAATTATCACATCACAAAAAGAGAGTGAACAACCATCCTGCAGGAGCTGGCATAAAACCATCAACTCCTTTCACATACCTCTTCATAGCTATCAGATGGTAGTAGTTTTGGGTTGCTACTGAATTAAATATTTCAAGTGCTCAATTTTTGAGGAAAAAAACCCTCCAACTTAGTCACAGTGATGTCACAAGGTCTTACTAGAAGTCTATTCCATGACATTATCCAAAGCTCTGATGGTTCCCATATTTAGACGTATCAGTTTCTCTTCTTAATGCAGTATCCCAATGCCTCACACTTATTTTGAGGTGGGAACCCAGTGGGTCAGTGCCAGGAAGCGTGTTAATGCTTGTTCACCGGAATCCACAGTGCTGGCGAACATTTAGCTGAAACTCTACTTAAGGGTCTCAAGTGTATTTCAGCACACTCAGGGTATTAGAGCTTTATATCATTTGAAAGAATCCTTTATTTTTAGTGCTAAATCAACAAAGCTGTTAGTGTCATTTTCAGTCAGACTGTCATCTACTGGGAATTCAAAATTACACTCAGCTGCAAACTATTGACACTCCTCTTAACAAAAAAATGGTTTTAATAAATCTTTACATTAGCCTATGAGATAAAAAAATCTTTACCATGAAATATACAAGTGTATAAGTGTTTTATGAAAGTTTTATTAACTTTACAAAAGAAGAATTGGCAGTGAACCATGAACATCCTGTACTCCTAACACGTGGTTATAAATTACATGTTCTTTCCAATAACATCTGAAAAAGAGACTGTAATTTAAATTTCAAAACCACTTGGCATACCTACTATATAGTGCTGACATGAAGTAAAGGGAGGATCTGGAGAGACTCAAACAAAGAGTGAAAATATAAAGACATCCTTAGCTAAAAAGCTGCTGATGAATACAATTCCTTTCCAGCTGGACAGGGATCAAGTACTTGCTTGTCATATCATTCAATGCACTGTTCAATCAGGGATTCTTCCTTTCAACAAAAAGAAAACTTAAGTGCTGCTAATCATCCCTTGTAGAACTTTATCTTGCAGATACCTTCTTTATGTCAGGATTTCTCAATGACCATTGCCAACAGTAGAAGGATCAAAGTTGTTATTAAACAAAAATGCCTTCACTGATGGGGGAAAGCAGTTATCTTCCATTCTCACATACAAGATTTGCAGCTCCCAGCAGCTCAATGATATTGAGTGTGAAGTAAAATAAAAAAAAAAAAAACAAAAACATATGAAGACTCTGAAGAGTACCTACAGAAAACATTTTATTTTCCATTTCTAGATGACTATGACTAATCAATATAACCTATTTATTCTGATTTCCAGTAGGAAATCCATTTAAGGATGTACTTTAGAATCATAACATGACTTTTTTGAGTAGACCTACTGTTTGTCATGCCACATAGGAAACTATTCTCTCAAATGGTATTATATTTATAGAAATATATATAGAAATGCCTTTAATAATAGACAATGCATATGTTTACAAGAAATGTAAATTTTTCAAGCAGACTGGATAAGTAATTTCATGCAACTCATCCTCACAGTGCTGTCTGGATAAAACTGGTTTTTCTGCCTCCCAGCAGTATGTGAAAACCCAGAGAGAAGCTTGCTGCCAGTTAGTTTAGTGGCTTGAATGGAACGCAACCCTACAGAGAGAAAGCCAAGCCGCGAATAATCATGCAATATCAAGATTCCTTAAGACCAGTCCTTAGCACAAAGCAAACAGAAGAGCACCCTGAGAAGAGTAAGAGAGAAATTAAAAAGCCCAAATAAAGAAAAATAAATCTAAGATTAAAAAAAAAAACTAAACAAAATGAAACAAACCCCCAAACCATCACTGCCATGCAGTTCTTTTGACAAAAAAAAAAATAAAAATTACAAGACCACCAGCATTTCCTAACAGCACAGTCACCAATTCTGCTGAAATTTGGTCATTCCCAATTCCAGACCTGCTTTTATTACAGAAGGGTAAAGAGGTCAAAATGGTTAGAAAAAGAACTTCATTTAGAAAACTTGAAACATTTTGGGCATGCAGCTCCAACTTACTGCATGCAGCCCCTACAGCAATGCAGAGTATCCTTAGAAACACCTAGTCTGACATATGAGAAAGTACCAGGAGACACGATGAGTTCATTGGATAGTTTGGCTTAGGTAGAAAAACAAATTATAGAAAGAAAATTAATATTAACTCTGAAGAGTGTGTTGGGAAAAGTGATCAGAATGTAGTAAAACCAGTGCACCTCGCTATGGTGGAGTAGAAACACTATGCTGAGAGCTGTAACAAAATTCTAATTCACAGCAAACATTTGCAGCAACCTAGAGAGCAGCTACAGAAAAAGCCTGGACAGCAATTGAAAATACAGGCATATTTATTCAAAGTCTATGTATATGATAAACCAGATGTTTATAGTCCTGCAAATAACTGATGTTTATATGCATTACTTATTCTGAAGAAATAAAAAAGTAGCTAAATTTCAAACCATATTTTTAGAAATGTGTTCATCAAAGAGTTGAGGAGGACAATGCTTTGGTCTGTAATATTTTGTTGAACTTCAGGATTGAATCAGTTTTGCAAAGCTATCAGGGTGGCACATCTTCAACAGAGCAAAAGTGCTTAGAGAAGTGAGCTCCCTGAGATCACTCACATTAAGGCATGGATTAGAGGAGAAGTATTAAGGTGATGTGATTCACATAAAAATATCTAGTAATAGAAATTGTTTCTCTGATGTCTTAACTAAATTATAGTGCCAACAGAAATAGATTGGATGTTAATGTTATTTTGATACAGTAAAGTGACATGAAGTGGAACAGTAACAATGAAATAAAGTATGTAGGTATTATTCAACCGAAACACTTTGTAATTCTGAAACACTGCAAATACATAGCTAAAAGAGAAGAGAAGTGTTGAAATGTTCTCAGAATACAATTTGTCTACCTTGCTGGTTGGAGTAGTACTGCATTTTACACCAGAGGACCTGGTCATTTTGCTTTGTAAGTAACAGTCTGTCCAGACAACATATGCATCTGTCTTAAACATTCATTGCAAGTTTAATTTTAAACTACTGTTAAAATAATATATGTTGTTAATGTTAGAAGGCCCATTCAAATACCACTGGAACAATGCCATAAGATTTAAAAAAATATTTCCTAATTTATTTAACTTACATTAAAATGACATTCTATCTGTATACAAAAGGTGATATTCCTTGATTTCCTGAAAAAAATCAGTCCTATATTTCTCTCATTTCCAATACATTCAATTAATTTCCTATTTGTTTATCCAGTCATCAGGTCTGAGGAAATGGTTTGACGAGGCAAAGCTTATGGTAGCAAAACCAACCGAAATGGATCCTACGCGCAACAGTTTTTATACAACTGTTCCACTTCTGAACTGTGGGGCTGAAACTCTTTGGAACTGCTTTGAGATGGATCAGGGAATTGATCTAGACTAGAAAATGAAGAAAAAACAAAGGACTGAGGTAACTGAGGGCAAAAGAAGAACTAGTTAAGTAAAAAGATTGAATCATGGCTTTGCTATGACTACCATGGTGCCTTTCCCATTTTAAATCTGTCGAGAACTGCATTGAAACAATCCACATGGACACGCTGGTGAGCATGTGTAGCTTCCATTAGAGAGCAATGACATTTAGTTTCTGCTAGGCTGAAAGGGAACAATTTGCAATTGCTTTGAGATGACAGAACTTGTTGAGTTTAATTTTTATTACTAGGATATTTAACATTTTATTCACTGTCAGTGCATTTTTGACAGAAACAGAAAAAGGCAAAGTACATAAATAAAATGGAAAAAACAGTAACAATAATCTGCTACTTGAAATCTTTGTGACAAAAGGATTTTGATAATAAGAAACTCTCTGCCCTTGACTGAAGACCTTGGAACCTTCGACCAAATAAATTAATTTTTCCAGTTCTGAATAAGTGATACTTGCTACAAAGTAGAACTTGCCCTTCTATGAAATGTGTTAAAGGAAAATATCATGCATATAGTGAGAAGGTTGGATTACAAGGGCGTGATGTTAATCATAGCAGATCACAGTGTTATGGCATAGACAAAAATAAAAGCAGCAAAGACAAGGAGAGACATGTATCACAATTTAAAATAGAACTCCCGTACTTACAGTAAGATGACACTAATGTATTAGACACAAAGAACTTCTGGTTAGTGACCTCTATAAAACACTGTATATAGACTGTTAGTAAAGGAAGATGCTTAATATGAAATCCAACCCCTTTTCAAAAATCCTTGGCAGAATTACTACCTTTATCGATACTTCAGAAAGAACAGGACTAGCCTGAGGTTACAAGTGATAAATAAATTAATTCTGTGCTTGGTCACATGAAACTTACCTTGGAAATGGAAATAAAAATATCATAAAACTTGTTCTCATTAAAAGAAAAAAAAAAATTAAATTATATGGCAAGAGAATTGTCAGAAAATACAAACACCAGAAGGTCTCTATGACCTTTGGTTTCAAATTCCATCTCTTCACACTGAAAATAGCACAGTACCTCTTAGATATTCCACCAGAAAAAAATAATTGGTAAATGACAATGATGTAGCAGTTCCTCTTATGAAAAAGGGGGTCATTACAAAGTTTTGTACTAAGATGACCCAGGCATTTCCTTGTTATGGAATTAATCCTGTCAACATATCAGATTTATTACTCCTTGCTCCTTAGACATGGATATTTCACATATGAACAGAAACAATGAAAATTATGTGAGACATCAAGAATCTTCTTCTATCCTGACCAAATGATTGAAAGCAAATCTGAAGGGGAAGAAAATATGACACAGAATATCCACAGATACCGAAAACACAGAGGATTTATAGTGCCACAGTTAATATCCTAAAAATGGATAATTACTATTTTTAAGGAATAGCTAAATAAGACTCGGTTGAAAATTCCTCCTGACTCAAACTCTCAGCAAAAGTATTGCAATATCTTAATGGAAATCTTCTAGATTAAATTCTTTCTGATCATCTATTATGACTCTTAAATATTTCTTTCCATCCCACTTCAAAGGAAGTGTGTCTTGGACTTCACTATGCAAACGGCAGTATCCATACACTATATAATTTAAATTCATTATACAGCTCCAAAATATATTTAGATTCTAGTAGTATAAGTAGTTTGGATGCGAAAATTTTACTACTGTGGCCAGTAGTCAAATTGTTCAAAATTGTTTTGCAAGGAAGTTAATGATGTTTTCCTAAAGTCCTGCCTTCTCTGCCAGTGTAAGATCACAACAAAGCTCATAACAATTTCTTGTAGGAAATTGGTTAGCACATCATGTATCAATGATCCCTTTTAGCCGCTCCTAAGTATTTCTACTCAGTGTAGACTGCTCCTGGGTTTCAATAAGAGTGGGAGTAAATTCCTACTTCTTCAGCACAGGGATACATTTCAGGGATAAATTTCCAAGATTTCAATTTAAAGCTGCATGGGAAAACAACCATGAGAAAAATAAGTAATCTGCATTAGGAAGAGTTGGAATCATGTCTAGAGACAATTTCTGTTAACAGTGAAAAGATTTCTTGGCCCGGTCCTGTGCAGAAGCAGGATTTGGGCTCAGCGGCCCTGTGGGTCCCTTTCAATTCCAGATATTCTTTGAGTCTGTGAACAAAGCCAGACCTACACACGCAGTGATCACTTACCTCACTGGCATGACACGCATTTTATTTCTCTTCCATGGTATTACTGGTATAAGAGCCTGCCTTCTTTCTATCTGCTTTTTATCAATATGATAATTTTAATGAAAATTTTACCTCTCTTCCAAAATGGATTCGGATTTGAAGATCTACAAAGAGAATAAAAAAATATTAAGAGAAGGCTTTATCATCATAGGTACTCAAAGGACTGTGTCCGAAGACCTGAAGACATCTTTTTCATATCCACCTTTGCCCATCAATAAGGTGCTGGGTGACATTACAATAGTAACAAATATCACCAACCTCAAACTCCAGGCAAGGCTGTGCTATCAAATTAAATCACAGACTTTAAGATTTATCAATCCTGACCGTTTTAACAGGAATTAATCAATTTTATTTCCAGGAGTTCAGTTTTGTTTCCAAGGTACTTTTTACTTATGTAAACAATTACAGAGTCACACACAAAAATTTCTAATATCCATTAAATACTTTCAAACAAAGATTAGATTTGATAAAGTTTTGAATAAGCCAGAATTTTTTTGCAAGCATTGAGAATAGCTTTTAACGTAAAATAGAGAATGATAATATGGCAATTGCTCTCTCCATTGTACAATCTATGAGTACATCTCCTTTGACTATTTTGCTTTCTTGTCTCTCCAGCTGTACCTAGCGTAGTTAGTGCTTCTTATCATCTTCAACATTCATGGTAGCTATCAGGTTATTTCTTCTCTATTCTTTCCAGGTGTTTTTATACATTTTCTTGAAATATACTACTCTCCAGAACATCAATATTTGATGTTATTTACTTTTTGTAAGATTCCACCTCATCCTTATTTTCACTATTTATTCAAATCTGTCCATCTATTCTTTCAATAATGTCTCTGTCTTAGGCAATCTTTCACATCTGATGGAAGACATCAATTCCAGAGCTTTATAAATATGTTTTTATTTACATCATGGGAGTGTACAGGTCTTAGGCACCTGTCCTATCTAAGGAACATCATTTGTCAGTAATAAAAGTTTCACAAAATTCCACTATATTTCCCTTGTAGAAGAAGACAAAGATAGTGAAGGGAAGACATTTTAAAACCTACCCTAAACAAAACACAACTGGGTTTTATATTGCTGATATCAACAGTACAGTGACATTTGGAAGCAATACAAAATATTCTGGAGGTATATACATATTTGAGAACCTTGGTGAGAACAGTAAAATCTTGGAATGAAATTCAATTTTTCCACATACCGACTGGGGTAATTTTATCTCAGATGTACTTTGCATAAGATGGGGAGTATGTTTTAATCTGCTGAATATTTTTTATGGGATTTTTTAAACATCATATACAATAAAATAAAAAAACCTATACATTCACCACTAAAAACAGCTGGAGATATCATAACATGATGACTAGCAGTATCAATTCTCCTTAATTTAAGTTACCTAAACAAGTTTGTGCCATTTAATCAAGAACATCACACAACTACCTAATTTTATTCTAGATCGTACTAATGCAGCTGATTTTGCCATTGCCTTACTGTGTGTGAGTCACTTTAACCACATCAGCAGACCCATGCTGTGAATCACAATTTGTAACCTTTATTCTGGTTCCACTTACATTAGTGTACAAAGCAGAAGAAAAGCAGCTAGTAGCTTTAATATAAGTTGCTTACGAGCAGAGTGGAACTCCTATTTTTGGAGAAAAAATGTTCAGTAAGTGAGAAAAATATTTCTTCTAAGGAGAAATATTTGCTATTAAAAGGCCTGGAATGGACACAAAAATGTTTCATCTTGCTTCCCATTATTATCTGCATACAAACTAAGTTCAGAGCCTAGATAACACTGCCTATGATTTAAGTTAGGGAAAATTAATGTTCTTCATCTTGTTTATGTCTACTGCTACCACAACACTGTTCTGTTCTTGACACTGCCAGAAAAGGCAAATATGCAGGGCAAGATGTTTTTAAAATCCAGCTATTACTATAGGAAGAGCAGGACACAGAGAGAAAGAAGGTTTAAAATAAACAGAGAACACTGACTCAGAGCTAAAGAGAATTTTATGTAAGACATAAGCAATAAGTAGCATTTGCAGCTGTATAAAGGGTCGGTACTAATAGCTATTAATAAAGTGACACATTCTGGTTTTGTATTAATTCGTCCTCGCAAATGTCTGGTCTTTTTATAATAAAATAATTGTATTGTTTTATATAGTTTTGATTAAATATTTTGTCTGTATGTATAAAATTATCCCCAATTATTTTTTTAATTTGAATTTGCAAGAGCAATATATATTTGCACATGGTCAAATTTTGAAGATGTATCATGTTCAATAAAATCACAAGTTTGAACACAGCAGATCAAATGTAAATATTTACTGCAGATAAAGAACTTTGAAGAGAATGATTCAGCAAGGTAAAACCATAAAAGAAAATCAGTAACTTTTAAATTATGTTACTGTCTCACAAAAAAGTAATTCTAATTAGAAACTATTGGATTCTCTTGAGGGATCTCTCCCCTTAAGAATATGAGGCATTTTAAATTAAAAATGCACCTAAGTTTAAACATGCAAACATACCAGCATGAAAAATGCTTTATGCATTCAGTAGTGTGAAATTAGCGCTTAGTTATGTTTGTAAGAATTATAATTTTAAAAGACTTGCCTAAAAAACACAAGGAACACTGCCCATTCAAAAGAATAGCCACTATTATTAATCTGCATTCACCAAGGGCTGCTTCTTCTCCTTCCAGTGTAATAAAACATTTTCATTTCCTTTTGCTAACTTGCTAATTGTTTTCCCTAACAAGGCAGAGTTACACAATTAGGAAGGAGGAATCAAGGTATACAAATGTAATAATTTTCCCCCCACTTTTATGACAATTGCAACAGATTCCTAAGGGGAATAGAAAAGGAAAGGGTAATATGTAAAATAAATTTTGCAATGAATGACAGACCTTTGCTATCTTATGTAATAAAACAACCTCAGTATGCTTCTGACTAGTTTGTAGAGAAACCTACAGTATATCCTACTGATAAAAACTCATTGCTTCAGCAAGTTAAACAGAAATTCTCAATTTCTTCTAGAAGTTTGCTCTAGTGGCCTCTGGAAGAAATGCTCTCCTCGGTTTTCCTCACCCACCATACAGGACTTCATCAGCTCCATAAGAGGAAAAGATTATTTTTCTGAATCCTTTCATTATAGCATTTTCTGAGAGAAAATTACAAACTTGAAATAAAAATATGGGATAGGATGAAACCCATTTTCTTTTCTTTATCACAGCTTGAAATCAGGTCTCCACTGGTGAAAAATCACATACTACTTCCCTCCAATAATTCTTACTTACAAGTAACTCAGTTAAGAAATGTAGAGAGGTAGAAGAAGACATAAAAAGGTGAAAGCAAAATACCCACTTGAACTTCTGCTGAAAGCTTTAATTCCTATAGATAGTATTTCCAAAGCCTGCTGGCCATAGAAGTTGACATATGCTGTGCTCTGCAGATGTAGCTGCAGTAACACAGCTGGATGTAATGCTCTCTGCATCTGGTGCACAGATGTTTGATTGTGTCCTTGGTAGTTAGCCAGATTTTGAAGGATCCATTTAGTTCTTGGAGCTATATTAAAAGAACAAGAGAATAGTCCACTGGTAATAATAATACTTCACATTTCTCTTAACTGCTTTAACCACTCTCACTTTCCCTATTAAGCTGAGTCATGGTACTTTTCTATTACCTTTTCTGAATTCAGGATCTAGAAGAGAAAAATGAGTTGGAATCAAGCAGGCAAAAAATCAAAACCTCACTGAAAGTTGTTTGCTATCCCAGAATCCTTACTTTTAACTTCTTTTCAGGAATAACTCAATCAAAACCTCCTTGGAGACAATGGAGGTTTAAAAATAATGAGCTTTGGAAACATCCTGACAAATTGCAAAATTACTATTTAACCTGAGCAATTTCAGCAGTGTTATTACTGCTTAATTCTTGCAGAAAGAATTTATCTTTCTTTAAATTACGTGCTCAGTTTGCCCTGCATAAAGGACATTTTACCAATGTCTTCTTCAAAATGTTTCAAACTTTGATTTCATGTTGGTTTTGGCTACAGGTTATCTTTGAGCTTGCAGTGAGCTGTAAGCAGCATTTCAGAAATATGTGTAGCAACATTAGAACATCAGGTGCAGGCGTGCTCCTACTAATAAAATCTCCACTTCTCTTCCTCTCTCCAGAACTGAAGATCTTGAAATAAGGGACAAAAACAAAGACTGTAAAAAGACACCTATGACTTTCTGGGAACAGTTTCTGTGTTTTGGATTGTCCATTCTTCAGCAGGACACCTTTATCCATGTGATAATGTTGCCACTGCAGTAGCAACTACAGCTCATTTATTAAATAGTTAGTGTCAATGGACAGAATGATATAATCACATGGATCTAAATTTAGAAAATATATGCACAATGAGATGAAATTCCAGGTGTAAAATCAAAACAATGTATTTTCGTCAGGGTAAGAAAAAAAAAAACAAAAACACCAGAATTACTTATTTGGGCTTTTCTTATTTCAAATAATAGCAAAACGGAGATATTTCTGGTTTAGCAACATAATATTTTTGTTTTAATAAAAATATAATTTTGGATGAAGAATTATCAGAGGAAATACTTTTAGCTAGCTTTTATTAATATGACTAGACTTCTTGATCCCACAAGTGATAGTAAGTTCATTGAGAATATAACAATTACCTTCCTGTTACCAAATCTCTTCAAGCTTCTGACAGCTCCCTGTCTCACACTTCATGTTGTCAACCTAGAAAGACAGTAAAAAAAAAATCCTACTGAATAACAAATGTCAATGGGATTTCCGTGCCTTTGTTATCCATCTTGGAAGCTGCTTCCATTGCTGGCTATTGAGCTACGCTGACCGAAAAGAAGGGAAAAAGTTTGTATTTGGAGCTGTACAACTCATGTGTCTGACCTGTCCCTTTACTACTTTCTGACCTGTTTGCTGAGATAGAAACCAAATAGCTGAGCAGTTAAAGGTTTGCTGAGAAATGAATCTTGAGTTAAAAATTGTGACTTGGCACTCGTACACGTGAGATGTATCAGTTCTGAAATTCATTCAGCCCTCAGACTTTAAGAGAAGCTGAAGAACATTGCAGTGGTGGCTTTCATCCATAAATAAAGTTACACGTTTAACAGCTGAGAAAGCATGCTAAGTGAATGCTACACATTCAAAGGGAGATTTTTTAACAGAGGAGAATCTTTTACCTCCCTTCCTAAGAACATAAGACTCTGGTAATAAGCTTAGAATTTATTAGAGCATAATCTAAAACCTGAAGTTTTATATTCTGATGAGAACTTTTCTCCTTTCACAACAAAATCAATAAGAAAATTCAATTTTTCCTTCTCTGAAGCTCCATGCTTAGATTCCATCATCTAATTCAAACAAGTATCTACAGTCCAAACCATGAAATACAACAGATAAATCTGAGTGATGACAAGAAAGCTGCAGTAGCACGTCGGCAACTTAAACATCTGATTTGCAATGGTAGAGACTGAAATGTTTTATATATTTTCCATCTATATACCTCCTAGAGTGAGATTTGGTCCCACTGAAGCCAATTTGAAACATGTCACTGTTTTAACTGAAAAAAAAAATCACAGCAACAGCAAAAATAATTCAGTCAACTCATTGCATAAAATTTTAGACAATAGGGATTTGTTTACACCTTTTGTCCATTAGTGTACATTTTATTTCATGTAAATACTTTCATGGAAAAGCAAATAAATTACCTCCCAGAAATTAAAAAAAATATCCCATGGGTGAGTGAAAAGTAGTAAAGCAGAAATTGGGAGAACCTTGTCTTTTTTTGCTGCACTGCTTACCTTTCTCATTTTCTCCTAAATTCTTATTTAAAAGAACAAACTAAAAATAGACATAGATGCACAGCAAGTTGCAGGTTCTGTAGAAACAGAGGATCGCTAAGGCTGCCAATAGAACAGATTAAAACAGTTCCCATATCATATAAGACTATAAATAATGTCTCAGATGAAAAAGAGATAACTGATGAGAATGGATTATAGAAACATGAATTAAGAGGAGAACGTGAAGAGGAAACAATTACCTTGTATTTCACAAAACACAAAAATGAAGGAACAGCCCAGAAAATAACCAGGTGGCAGATTTAAAAGAAGTCAGGATACATTTCTATACAGTACATTATCATGCTGCAAAACTGGTTGCCATGGGATGTTATGGCGGTCAAACTGATAAACACATGCAACAACAGATTGAATGAGTTCATGGAGGATAACTCCATTTATAAGTCAGAGAGTACACCTGGCCCAGGGTGTTCCTGTGTCACTGGTCCCTGCAGCTCAGAAGTTGTAACAATGAAAAATGACTCTACAGTGGCCCTTTATCTTAAATATTTTGTAGATATCTACTATTGGCCGTGCTTAGAGACTTAAGAATGGTTTTACAACCATGAACCTAAACTCTTAAAGCAGCAGATTATGGGTATATTTTTAATTATTGTTGCCATTTCCTCAAATAGATAACAAAGACAGCCTCCCCTTTTAGCCACAGAAAATCCCAGAATCCCAGAATACGCTGAGTTGGAAGGCACCCACAAGGGCCGTTGAGCCCAACCCTTAGCTCTGCACAGGACCATCCCCAAGGGTCACACCATGTGCCTGAGAGTGTCATCCAAATGCTTCTTGAGCTCTGTCAGCCTTGGTCTGTGCCCACGGCCTTGTGGAGCCCTCTGGGGGTAGAACCTCTTTCTAATACCCAGCCTAAACCACCCTGGCACAACTTCAGGCCATTCCCTCGGGTCCTGTCACAGGTCACCACAAGGAAAAGGTCAGTGCCTGCCCCTCCTCTGCCCCTCACGAGGAAGCTGGAACTGCAGGGAGGTCTCCCCTCAGTCTCCTCTTCTCCAGCTGAGCACACCAAGTGCCCTCAGCTGCTCCTCACACGCTTCCCCTCAAGGCCCATGGCAATTCTAAATGAAAAGAGATGTCAGTATTTATGGAAGGAGATGGAGTATTTATTTCATTTATATACATACATATATAGAACACAACATATATAAAACTTGAAGTAAGTTTTTCTCCCTCCAAAATCTGTTCAATTGCACTAAAATGAGAAACAGCACGCTCCTCTTTTGAGCCTTTGGAGTCTCCAAACCATTTGAGAGCTGTTCTTTTAAAGATATGGGAAACCTACCAAAATACCAGATGTTTAATCAATACTCTTAACATTTTGGAAGTCTAGAGTGTGGAAAGGAAATGTCAATTGAATCGCTCTGGAAAATCGGATCTTTTGATTTTCACAGTCTGCAATGCACAATATTGACAGTGAGAAAAAGTTGGCTTCTTTTTCAAAAATACAAATCTGTGAGCAAAACTTTCATCATCTCCATACCATAAATATATTTGCTTAAAAAAATCCAACACCATAAACAAATAAGATTCTGCAGATTTTCCTTAGATATTTTGCCTGTATATTATAAAATATAAAATACTCAATCTCTTATTTCTTAGATAAACACTAGTTTAGAAAGAACTGTATTTTCAGTTTCTGAAGGTTAACATTCGTTTTTCTTCACAGAAACTCATAAAATATAAGTTGTGACAACTAATGCAATATATATAAATGCAAATTTTTTTTAATTAAGTTTGAGAAATACTGTTCTGTGGAAATGCATATACTAGATATTTTGGTTAATACTAAGCTGCAGATTCTATTGTACTAATTTTAATTTTAATTAAAAATGTTTTTTAAAAATATTTTTTATTTTTTACAATGGTCTTTAACTTCAAATAGGGAGAATGTCTTTTGCTGTTTCAGAGTATGTTGTTTTCAGAAATATCTTGACATCAAGAATTTAATTCAAATGCTTCCTACTCTCTAAAAACAAGCCCTGCTGTGAGCATATGTATTCTTCCTTCTAATACTAAAGCATCATTACTTCAGCCATTTGATATTTTCTTCTTCCACTGATAACATGTCAAATGGTATCATGCTAGATTTGCATACAGCACTAGAAATACTTTTGTTAATCTGCATTTAATCAGTATACAAAGTAGAAAATATATTTCTTATTCAACAATCAAATGTCCAGAAACTGCTGTAGAAATGAAGAGAACAAATTCAGTGTGTTGCGTTGCTGTGCCTTTTTAACTTGTTTGCTAATTTGTTTGACTCATCTGTTTAATGTGTAATCACAGTTTCAAGACATCTCCATAATTACCTTAACAGGATAAAAGCTAGAAATGTTGATACTGGGGTTCTTTACTGGCATCCCCTAAGTAACATGACAGCTGTCTCAAATTTCCTGGTTTTACAATAAGAAGCATGCTTGTTAGATACCCTGGAGACTGAAACAGGTTTAATATAAAAAAGTATTGCAATTCTTTACTTACATCTATTTATGTTTGCTTAAAAGAAAGAAACAAACAAAAACACACACAAAAAACCCCACCAAACCCCAAAACTTATTTTTACCAGTGTTTTTAAGCTATTTGGTGGTTCTTACTATTTATTGGTTTGTTTGCTTGCTTTTTCTCTTTAAGAAACAAACTCTGAAACAGTTTAAAACATCAGCCTAATCTAGGACTAAAGAGACTCCATCCAGAGGGACCTGGACAAGCTTGAGAATCTCAAGGGAATCTCATGAGGTTTAATAAAACCAAGTGCACCTGGATCGGGATGATCCCTGGCATCAACCCATGCTGAGAGATGAGCAGATCAAAAGCAGCCCTGCCGAGGAGGACTTGGGGGTGCTGGTGGATGAGAGGCTGGGCACGACTGGGCAATGTGCACTCGCAGACCAGAAAGCCAACCATAGCCTGAGCTGCATCCAAAGCAGTGCAACAAGCAGGTCAAAGGAGGGGATTCTGCCCCTCTGCTCTGGTGAGACCCCACCTGGAGCGCTGCATCCAGCTCTAAGGTCCCCAACAGGGGACAGACATGGACCTGTTGGAGTGAGTCCAGAGGAGGGCCATGAAGATGATTAGAGGGATGGAGCACCTCTCCTGTGAGGAAAGGCTGAGAGAAATGAGTTTGTTCAGCCCGGAAAACAGAAGGCTTCGGGTGACCTGACTGAAGATTGAGGCCTTCCAGTACCTGAAAGGACCCTACAAGAAAGAAGAAGAGGGTCTGTTTACAAGAGCAGGTAGCAACAGGACAAGGGGGAACGGCTTCAACCTGAGAGTCGGTTTAGAATAGATGTCAGGAAAAACTTATTTACTGTGAGGGTAGTGAGGCACTGGAACAGGTTGAGCAGAGAAGTTGTGGATGTCCCATTGCTGGAAGTGTTCAAGGCCAGGTTGGATAGAACTCTGAGCAACCTGGTCTGTGAGAGGTGTCCCTGCCCACAGCAGAGGTTTGGAATTGGATGACCTTTAAAGTCCCTTCCAAGCCAAACACATTCTATGATTCTGTGAAATATAGTTAGGGCTGTGGTGCTGTGCATGGGTCTTCAGAATTCTGATTTTATGAAAATTACTACGGTACAGATATTAAGGAGGTAAAGGGTGGAAGAATCTTTTTTTTTTTTTAAAATACACCTATCTGTCTATCTTCCACTTCACTGCTTACATTGCGATTTAACTACATGGCCTTTAATTCCTGTCAACAGTTGCCAAATTTCTGGAGGGTCAAAGATCCCTATAATTCTACCACTAAGGCTCTAAACAAGCCTGCCACTGGGCATGTTAAACACTGCCTGCGCTGTGGTAGCAATCAACAGTCTAACAAGTCTGTGTCTTGCAAGGATCCATGAAGAAGATTCTAATTATTCTGTCTGTAGGTTCTCTTGTGGTGAGCATTCTCCAAGCCTACTTAAACTTTACAGAAATATCACCATATACAATTATCTGTCTGTATCTGAATAAAACCTTACTAGGAACACTTCCTCAGGAGGTAGGAGGCCTAGGGTTTCTAAGTCTAATAATTACATCTCTATCTCAGATCAGTCTTACAGTCCAAATCACAGATTTCTCAAATTATGAACGTATAGTTTACATTACACGATTACTTCTATTTCTCGTTTCCCATTTGCATGAAATAATAGGCAAAAGAAAGAACAATCCATAGTGCTCTGGTTAGAAATGGTAATATTGGAAGGCAGAGAAGTGCAGGGTTACAGTTCCACAAAATATCTGAGTATTTTATGCTAACAATTCATGGAAGCAACACGTAGACATTCATCCACCTTATATTCCCCACTATTATCCCAGCCACTGGATCATAAAGTTCCTTCTTGTTTACTTTTTCAGTTGAATGAATATTTAATTATTTCATGGTAACAGAATGTATTCCTCCCTTATAAACTGATACTTATAACTCACTCATGGGAGACAAAATTGAAGGAGCCAAGCTCCATCAAGAAGTAGTATATGCATCACTGCATCACACACATCTCGTGTTGTTAGTTCTTGTCCAACCAAACACTTTCCAAAATTAAAAATTAACTATTCAGATGTATTAATGCTGAACTATGGAAAAAAAAATAAAATGCTATCACTATAATACTTTGTCTCTAAAATCTTATCCCATCCTTAAAATGAGAAACTTTAGGAAACATCTAAATGAAGGAAACTTCTAAAAAGAAGTTTAGGAAAGTTTAGGAAAGTTCTAAAAGAAATGTCAAGAATAAACTAAATTGAGTCACAGCATTTCAGGTACAATCTACAGATCTGACAGAAGTCAGGAGACATCATACTCCAATATTCTTCAGAAAGACGACATTTCAGGTTCAAGAGAAATGTTCTTAGTTTTTATCTCAGTGTGATTGAAATCATTAATAGTAAAGTTTTCACAACCTCAGATTTTGCTCAGGCCCAGACCTGAAAATAAAATTTTCTTGGAACGGAAAGATGGGAAATAATCATTATCTTAACTGTAAATCGAATCTAAACGAAAACTACAGTTCTAGGCTTACTCCAAGGTAAAGAAAACACTCCTAATGACCAATTAGAAGAACAAAATGCTCAAAAATACCAACAACTAACGTGTTTATGTCAGAGGTACTGACTGAAATCAGCTAAAATCCATGATCCTCAAGTATAAGCTTATGAACCTTAAGTTTGATTTTAGTAGTGTGACTCTATAAAATATGGCACTAAATTTTTGTCCCTAATTTAACATTATTAGTTCTTTAAAAACGAAAAAGAACAAAAAACAAACCACCCAAAAGAAAACAAAATACAACAGTCATTCTAAACAATCGTAACTACAGCCCTAACCACCTCCAAAGAACTGGAAACCTGGTTGCTTTAACAACAGTGATGGAGTATTTAGACCTACAGGAAACTACATAGGGCTTTGTTTGAAACAGCCTTATTTGCAGACCTTACTCTGTCCCTCAACAATAATCGGAGACAAGAGGAACACAAGAACAGAGTGAAATGCAGGAACAATATCTAGAAGGTTACTATTGACTTTAGCTTGTCTATTTGCTTGCCTTAAAATAGGTGCCAATCCACACTGCTCAACCTCCACTTGATTCAACCCAACCTATATTCTGATCCTGAACTTAAATTTAAATTCAAGATTAAAGTGAGTTAGTCCACTATTTCTAGAAAAAGGGTTGGCTCTTCTTACAGTACCTTCTGAATTTCACTAAGAATCTCAGTTCCGCACCCTCAGTCTCTTTGTCTAAGATCCTAACCCTAAATGAAAGATGCTCCTCGAACACAAAGTAGGCACCCACAAATGCCTGAAAAATGAACACAAGTATACAGGGTATCACTGACTTCTGAGTATCGCCCGAAATTTGACTGCAGTTCCAACTTACACTTCAGAAGGCTAAATATCATTATTGTTATTAGCATTTCCCAACAGCAACAGGCTGTGCTTTGTACCCTGAGTTTGTTTCACTATAGAGTAGGGTGCAGCACAGCCCAAAGGGGGAAAAGGCAATGTTCACATCTCTTGATAAACTGCTCTCAGGTCTCTGAAGCAGAAATGCCAAACGACGCAAGTGCCTTTGGTTCTACAGCCTCTCCCTCCTCAAACCTAACTTCCCCTAAAGGCTGTGAACACCAGGATGTCAAACTTAAAAAATGGGTTTTCATATCAATTGATAACCGTTTACACTTTATGATTCCGGATGTTGATGAAGTCATCAACAATACATGCACAGTGGCTACAAACTTGCTGATCTCCAATACCATGCTTGACTGAAAAACCTACAGGTTCCAGCATTTGAAAAATGAAGGAGAAATGTTATGTTGATGCAACTACTGCACTTCAGTTAAAAAAATTCAGAAATACGCCTCCCTACATTCCTGACTCTCCCAAACCTTAGTTCCAACCTGCATCCCACCCAAAATATAAAGCTAGGAATTCATGACTACATAGTAATTAAGAATCAGACATGCATAACTGCTGATGTCAAGACCTCAATTTACATCACAGAATTCTTTCAATTACTACAGTAATTCAGACCATTCTAACAAATACAAATTCTCTTCTCAAAACTTGGCCTAAGCTTCTTCAAAGAATAGCAGTCCAGACTACTCAAAACATTAAAATAAATTATCCAGATCTTGCTATCTGCACATTGCTGAAGTTAGAAATGAGCCCATGTTCCACAGCTCCAAGCCTGCTTAATCATAATCCTTACTCTCAGTTGCAGTACTTGAATATTTAGTATGTGAAATCCTCTTCATAATTAGACATTCAAACCCCCTCCAATCACCTTCAGTGTAACTTGCCAGATCCTCTAAAATGCAGCCCCAAATCCCACCCTCAACTGCAAGGACATAAAAGAGGGCTACCTTTGACACTCATATTCAGGAGATTTCGAGTCCTAAAAGACCATAAGCACCATTAGAAAGCAAAGTACTGATGTCATCTTCTTCTCCTTCTCCTTCTTTGAGCATGTTGATCCTGACTTCTTCATTTCTCACAAAGATGGCCTATTTGTCCTGTTACCAGTTTGTTTCAAGGATGCTTTACATTTGTATTAGAGAACTGTAAGTGTGCTTCACATTTATTAGAGAACCTAGGGTTTTTAAGTCGTTTTGCCAAAGGGCTATGAGTTTTCCCTGAAGAAAATTCCTAATCACTTTTTACAATTGCTTCTAAAGCTGTTTCAGTTAATTGGCATATCTGACACAGTTGTTGTATCATGTAAATCTGTCCAGCCCTTTCCCAGTGTGCAGTTGCTATAGCCAAGTGTAAAGAGGATCAAGGCAGACTATCAGAATGAGCTATGTGGTCAGACACCAAAATTCAACATATGATACTACTTGGGTAACCCCAAACAGACAATCTAATGAGCCAAGCCTGGCAGAAATACACAAGAAAAACAACCCCACAGTGACACTGACATCCTTAGGTTAAAAAAGACTAGTCAGACAAAGAATGAAAAAATTCTTTTTCAAGACTTACAGATGGAATGTGTAAACACACATAAAGGCTTATTCAATCAAGTCCATGTACTAAGTTAGTGGCCAAACCTGAAAGCAAATCCATGTTTCTTCAGTCTATATTTATAACAGATATCTAATCTAGTGTGATCCAGACAATTTCACCTAAAACATCTAATGCCCCTCTGTGTTCAAAGTCAGTGATGGGTGTCTGTAGACTGAGTGAGGCAGTAGCTAAAACGGGAACTTGGAATTATGAGTGACAAATTCCCCTTTTATTTTCCTTTACTGGGAGTCAGTTCAGCTAGCATTGAGCAGTGAGAGTTAAGAAAACACTCCTCAGCTCATACTAAACTTTGCCTCACCGTAAAGGAGGGGAGGAGGTAAACTATAGTTCCGTTCTCAAAGGGGGCATTGTAGCTGTTAGCTGGAACTTCAAAACAGCAAGTGGACACAGGACTGCACTCCTCCTTTATGCCCGTGGGAGGGAACAGCTAACAGCATCCCTTTCCCAGGGGAGACGGAATTCACCACTTCAGCAATGAAGAAAAGGAGATGTGTGCACTTGGCTTTGATTTCAGCCGAGAAGTGGCACCTAATGGCTCAGAGGCAATTAAGAGCATCTCTCAAACGTGACTCTTGGCTGCAACTCAGCAGCTGTTCAAGGAGTAGAACAGAGCTGAATCAAGTGGACAAACTTACCACTCACCGTGGGACCTATGCAGGTAAAAGCTATAACGGGAGCTTAGGTAATCTGAACACATGATAAATTAGACTACA
Organism: Grallaria varia; assembly: GCA_013396735.1. Lineage (NCBI taxonomy): Eukaryota > Metazoa > Chordata > Aves > Passeriformes > Formicariidae > Grallaria > Grallaria varia. The sequence continues at coordinate 269,915 of VWZG01006949.1, forward strand.
AACTCTGGCTGTCTGTTGGGTTTAGCAGAAAACAAAGTTTAAATCTAACCAAAACACCTGTTTCCTGCAGCAGCAACACTTTGTTTTATAGTACCCTGACAATGAATCCTCCAGAGAACTCAACATGCCAACTTCATTATAAAAATCAATGAATCAAAAGCACTCATCACCTTACAGGACCTATGACTGGTAAGGAAGTTTTAGCCTATCTTCTTGTTGTCGTGACAGAAAAGATATTACTAAAATCACAAGGAGAAAAGAGATCATCAGACATTCAGTAATTATATAGCAACTTCAAGGCCATTTAGTTACTGTGGGATAAGCAAAAGAATGCTTAATAATTTAACCAATTAGCATTCACTATAATAGCCAGGTTGGCATCTGATGATTCATGGGGGTCTTACCTGCCTCTTCACATACCCAACATTTAGTGTTGCCATAGAAATGTTGTTCACACCTCTCCAGTTCTTCTGTCACTCTTCAGTACAAACTCCTATTTCCAGAACTATCAAGAAAAGGTTTACAAAAGAAGTACAAATTATATAATGCCCTATTGAAGGCCATTTTTATGACATCTTTTGATTCTGACAGGTGTGCTATTGCCTCATCTGTGGGTCTGAAATTTGTTTTCAATGTGCTGTACTTGTTTGACTGATATATTTAAGACATAAATGAGAAGGTGTAGCAACACTGGCCACAAGCTTGAAATCTACTGTGCTTATACAATGGTGCATTAAAATGACTGAACAAAGCATTCATCGTATTCTTTATTGGCTAACCTAAGCATAATGATAGTTTGCCTTTTTTTTATTTTTATGATTATAGTCATTATAGTCACATCTGGTGGAGAAATATCATATTGCTGTTCTCTTATAGAAAACAGCACTTAAATAACATTCAGAAATCTTTTAATATATCCATTTAACCTAAAACAATACAGCAGCATGTTGTTTGGGGTTTTTTGGTGTTTAGGTTTTGGGTTGCTTTTTGGTTTTTCAGGAATGCAGGCACAAAAAAGGACACATAGTCTAAAACATAGCATTTGTATCCAGATCCACTGATTCTTTTCATTGTCTTTGATAGGCTTAGTACGACATTTCCACTCAGGAAGAGACTTGTGAGAGATAGAAATATTTCACTACTCTAACATCTCATTCCTACAGGGAAAGACTACCTGTCATTCTTTATAATTGTATTTACACTCTCAACTCCAGTCTTCAGCCTCATCCCTTCCCTTGTACTCATTTGAGCCTAAAAAATCTGAAATCCTGAACAACATTATTTCAGGAAAATTTGTGTCTGGGCACTGACTTAGTTATTCTGGGTCATTTGTAGTTCAAGGTCTGTTACAAACCCAAAACTCAGGGTAAGTCTGTGAAAAGAATGTACAGAGGCTGAGTCAACCTGGTCCCAACTTTATCAAAGATTCAGGGCTTTGGTTCAAGTCATGTGAAAGGTGTGATAATAAGGGAATTAATTATTTCGTTTCACTTTAACATTTTAGATAGTTTAAAGGAAATGGGGGCTGGAAACTTACAGAGAATGAAACTAAAATAAGCAATCCATAAATAAAATCATTAACATGGCACACTAAAGATTATAGCTTACTATAACCTCTTGCTGCTCTAAAGCATAGCTTTTAAGATAATTCTTTGGACTATGAAGTTGCAAGAGTCAGAAGAGACACCACAGTTATGTGATCATGGCAAGATGAAGGAAGACACCTGCTGAATTCCGTTCACAAAATCCCCCTGGGTTTACGTGCATTGCACAATATCATGCGTACAAAATTCAGAGCAGTAACTAGTATCAAAACACAGTGCTGATTCTATGCAAAGAGATAAACCCAGGAAAAAAAAAAAAAGGGGCAGTTTAAAAAGGGAGTGAAGCGAGAGATGGGAAATAAAGTCTTTGTAGATGAGAGCAGTGTCTCTCTCCCACAAACTTATTTTGGCTTAAGAGATGCTAGCAGGTGGCGGATATGTGAGTGTGTAGTAGTCAGTCAGACCAGAACTTTTCCTAGAGTTCCTTAAATGAAGCATCTCTCAGAGGAACCATACAAAGTAATTATGGTAGGTACTTAAGCAAATGGACTGTTAATAACCAGATAGAGGTGATAAGCCTCCCAGGCCAGATGGAGACCTGCTAGTGAAAAAGAGGAAGGAACTGAAGAGTGAAATCTGTTTTAGCAGGGAAAGGATTCTGTAAAATATTGACTGATCTCTTTTGTGCAAACAAATAATAGAAAAACCACCATCAAAAAACCACCCAAACCTGTCATCACCAAGTGAGCTCATTGTTGCTGAAATCTGCTGGCTATCTTCAGTCTCCTGCTCCTAAACTGCTGGCTGAAATAATTAATCACTAATAATTTTTGTTACCCTAGAAGAATTGTTAGGATTAATTTAATTTTTAAGTTGATGGTTGGCATAATTTTCAAAATTTGCTCTGTTCTTCACATTATATCCCTAGTCTCAAAGGAACTATACTTGCTCTCAAAGGATATTTACCCAACACACACTTGTGGTGATCTCTCTAATGGGCCATAAATGTTCATAAGAGGCTTTGAAATACTAAATGTGGAAATACTGGGAAAATTTTTCAATGTAGTCCTTGATAGCAGTGGAGAAAAGAAATGAAAAGTGAAACGACATCCAGGTTCACATCATGAAAAAACAGGTATTAGAAATGTATTACTGCACAGTCTGAACACTTCAAAGAACTACAGAAGGGGCACCAGACCATCCAGGATTGGTGTACTGGATAGGAATGAAAGTAATTATCACAATATTATTTCCTACTTGTATAGGTTAATGCAGACAATCTGAATAAGAGTTTTGTGACTCAGTTTCTATTAAGTCAGACTGGGAGATTCTGGTCACCAAAAAAAACCCCTCACCATCTTCAAACTACAGGAGTCTACAGAGACATTTTCCATTCATTCACCAGCCTGAGGACAAGCTATAGATCTTAGTAATTCTTTTACACAAATCAAGTTCTTTCTGTGCTTGCTCCACACTAGCCAGCTACAGTTCACATCACACTCTTCACTCCATACTCAGTAGGCAGCTCTGCAGACAACCTGACAAAATATATTTGAACAACACAAAATACTTAACTAAATTCCATCCAACAAGTGTCAGTACAAGAAGAGGCCCACTGTGTGACCTTTCAGTCAGTTTATATAATCACTGGTTTTCTGCCCTTCATCCACTTCCTCATTTATTTCTTCATATGTCTCTCACTATGCATTCTGTATGCTTAGAATAAAACAAACTAGATTTTTTAAAAAAATTTTAAGGCTCTAGGTTTAATTCTGCAAGATAATTTGAGGAGTGGGGGGATGTTTGTTTTTTAATTCCCTTCTCTCCAAGACATACATGTGATTGAAAGAGTGAATACAAAGTGGTTCTCATTACTGTTGCTAAATTTGATCACATCTGATGCACTTTCTAAGTGGTTTCAGAACAGCAACTTTTATGCAAATACCCAGTAGAAAGTCTGTGAAACTTGTGACCTTATTTGGCATTTCCAGTTTTACTGCTGATTATACGTTATTGCATTGGCAACACTTGGACACTGCAACATGTAGCCTCATTCAGGAATACTCCTCCTCTACCTTCAGTTTCTGAATACAGAGGAAAAACTGAAATCAGATAATATTATTACACATAAAAAGCCAAACACTCAAAGATAAAAATGCTAAGTACTGAAATATCTGATTTGTTTCAAAGGAGAGAGGAACAGAACTTTTATTGTAAGTGTTGCCTTGTTCTTGGTTAAATATTTTAGGTTGATATTCTGAAAAATATTCAGCATGATGCAGGTAATCAGCATGCTGAACCTCAAATCAAGCAGCTAGTATTTTTTCAAAGTTTAAAGTTCCCAAAATAATGTCTCATAAAATAAAAGCAACTTCTATAACAGACAGAGGTATCAAGCAATAGATATAGATGTTCTTTGGCACAGAGAAAATAACAGAAAGGGAAACAACAAATACAAAAACTAATGCTTATTATCCCTGGAATTTTAAAATATTTGCCAGGATTATATGGGATATGATGAAGTTAATAGACTTTGCTTCATAGACAATTCTAATACTTTTAGGTCCCATTGTCATATTAAAATGCCTGAAGCAATTAATATAGTTACAGTTTTACTTAGACTGGGGAGGGAAGGACAGAGTGAAAGGAGAGAACAGGTGGGGAGAAGGGCTGAAGTTGTTACAGTGGTCAGCTGTTACGTGACAGCAAAACAAAATTCTGAAGACTTATACACCAGCCCAGCTCTAACTATCTTTCATAGCATCATAGAATGGCTTTGGTTGGAAAGGACCTTAAAGGTTCTCTAGTTCCAAACCCCCTGCAATAGGCAGGGTCACCTTTCACTAGGCCAGGTTTCTCAGAGTCCCATCCAACGTGGCCATGAACATTTCCAGGGATGGTGCATCCACTGCTTCTCCGGGCAACCTGTTCCAGAGCCTCACCACCCTCACAGAAAGAAATGTCTTCCTAATATCTAATCTAAACCTGCTCTCTTTTAGTTTAAAGTCATTATACCTTATCCTATCACTATATAAACTTGTCAGAAGTCCGTCTCCAGCTCTCATGTAGGTGCTGGAAGGCTTCTATAAGGCCACCACCCCAGAGCCTTTTCCAGGATTGAATAAAACCAGCTCTCTCAGCATGTTTTTATAGAAGAGGTGCCCCAGCCCTCTGATCATCTTCATGACCCTTCTCTGGGCTTGCTCCATCAGGTCCACATAATTACTATGTTGGAAGTCCCAGAGCTAATTACAGCACTCCTGCGTGGGGTCTCACCAGAGTGGAGGGGCAGAATCACGTTCTTTGCCTGCTGGTCACGCTTCTTTGAATGCTGCCCAATACACAATTGGCTTTCTGGGCTGTTGAGCTCACTTGGCCAGGTCATGTTGAGCTTCTCATGCACCAACACCCCCAAGTCTTTCTCCTCAGGGCTGCTCTCAGTCTATTCTCTGCCCAGCCTATACTTGTGCCCAACCCACATGCAGTATCTTGCACTTGGCCTTGTTGAATTCTATTAAGTTTGCACAGGCCCACCTCTCAAGCCTGTCAGGGTCCCTCAGGATGATATGCCCTCCCTCCAGTGTGTCCACTGCACCACACAACTGAGCGTCATCAGCAAATTTGCTGAGGGTGCTGCCATTCCCACTGCGCACATCACTGACAAAGAAGTTAAACTGCACCACTCCCAATATTGACCTTCAAGGAATGCCATTCGTCACTGATCTCCACCTGGATGCCAAACTGTGGACCACAACTCTTTGAGTGTGATCATCCAGCCAATTACTTATCCACCAATTGGTCCATCTGTCAAATATATCTCCTTTCACTTCTCAGATGCTTCCTTTTTATTATCCAGCCTAGTCAGGGGTTCACTGTTCAGATAAGATGATCTCTGCCACTCCTGCTCATTTGCTTGTCCGCTGGAATAGGTTGCTGTTATGCTTTCAGGTGATTGCCTTCAATAATTTACCAATTTCTCTGCCCTGAAGGGCAGCCTCCCATGGCACCCCATATTCCACTTCCTTAAATAAGCTGAAGCATTGTGGAAACCCAGGGTTTTATTCTGCTTCTTACCTGCTCCACTTGCCTCCAGATCTTCAATTCTACCATTTTCCGGTCAGTGTAGCAAAGGCTGCCATTGACTGTCATCTCAACTAGCTCGTCTTTATTCATGAGGAGCAGACTTAGCAGAGCACCTCACCTAGTCAGCCTTCCCAGAAGATGTATGAAAAAAAAATCATCTTGTACATTATTCAGTACTTTTGACTTTCTGTCTTCCTTTGAAAAGCATTAAGAAAAAAAGTATCTCATTTTTAAAAGAAGTTATTTTGTCAAAACCAGACAGTACTTCTTTCATGTATCACACTTTTTTTTCCTTTAACATTTTCAACAACATAAACCTCTGGGTTTTCAGGGAAATATTTCATTAAGAAAACTTATTATTTGTTTTTATTTACATGTTGAATTGCTAGCGTATTATTTTACTTTTCCCTCTGAGTTTAGTACAAAATCAGCATCTTCAGTGAGGCTGACGAACAGCACAATCATACATATGCTTGTCTCTCCTTTCCCTCAGGATCTTGATCTAAATGAAATTACAGCTAGAAATAATTTGATTAAACTCTCAGGATATAAGTTGTGAAAAAACTCTCATATTGTTTTTACATATCCCAAAGTAGAAGTGAGTAACCAGTGCTATAGATCCATATATCTACTGACATGTACAGAATGGTCATTGAGGTTTTACAATGAATTTATTTGAGCCAAACTTGACTTATTACATGTTATACATTCCTTAATGACCACTAAGAAGACTCAGGCATAAACAAGCACCCACAAAGAAATGGATCAGATTGGAATCATCTGAATAGCAATTCTCCAATTCCAAAGATGTTCATTCACATGAAATTCTCATTTAAGCACTGATGTTACAAATAAAGTACCTTAGTTTAGGCTATACAAGTTTCAACAGATGATATGGAATGCTTAAAATTCATATCCATTACTTTTCAAGGTAAGCGTCATTGTCAACACCTTTTTAATGAAAGGCTTTTACAGCCAGACTTTTGAGTTAGACTAATGATATTAAGAATTTAAAATTTTTAACTCTGACTCTAATCACACCTTTTCTATGTCTTTCTTATTTTCCATTTGCTAGTATAACTTGTATTCTAACATTTAAACAGAGAAAATTTTCAAGAAATACAAGTTATTTATCTCAGATTATAAATCTCCAAACAATAGGCCACAAAATAAGAGAATTGGACAAAAGTTTCAATAAATATTTTTGACTAATGTATACACTCAAAAATGTTGTGACCTTTCTGCCCTCCTCAAACCCTTGAGACTTTCCTTTGAAAGGAGAAGAGGCAAAAACCCATGCAAAAGTTCCCAAGAAATCGTCATAATTTTACAAGATATTTCTTCAGCTTTTGTAATGAACTGACTATTTCTATCCATTCTGTGTTTTCTGATGTAAAACCAAGTAGCTGCCTATGGGAAAACTTACAGTCAGATGTTCTAGAATTGTTCTTCCAGAGTATTGTAGATCACTTTGTAAAGTAAAAGCCTGAAAATGCTAGATAATTTCAGAGACTCAGCACTGGCCTGCTAATATGCCAGGAAGAATAAGCAATTATGATTTTCATCTAAGCAACATATGCTGTTTGCTGTCCTGTTCTGAACAGCTGTAGGTTAGATGCTGTTAAGATTAGGCCCCTTCTCTCCTCCATATTTCAAAATTCAAATTAAACTAAAATAACAGCACCTGCTGAACAAAAACACTATTTCAAAATGTGTACTTGCACACAATTACTATGAAGAGGCTGGCCACCATTGTTACCAGTCTATTCTTTCTGAATGGAAATGGCAGAGAAGTTTTCGATGCAGCTGCAGCTCTTCAATTGTATAACTAGTGCTGGCCCCAAGCCAACCCTCAAGAACTCAAGTGGCACCAAAAGATACTATATTGATTTGCAATCGAACATAATAGGCCATCAGCTTAATTATTACTGAAGTGACAAGGTTCTGGATATTTCATATTTATATTTCTGAGGCCTGTGAAAGATGAATGTAAATCTTTTAAATGCCTACATTTGCATATCTTCAGAAGGGTTGAGTGCTCTTACTGTATTCATAGCCTGTGAAAGACCTAAAGGACTGGCTATTCAACTCAGGTTGCTAGATCACACAGTCTCTTACTTGCATAAGGAAACAGGGCTATAAAACTAAACACATTCCTACAGGAAAATATCCCCAGATCTCTTGTAGACACCAAAAAAACTGTATGTTGATCATCAATATCATCCTCATGGAACATTTTCCTCTCCGTGTTACTTTTGGAAAAAGATTGCTTGAGTGAAAGAGACTGAATTGGCATCATCTAGCACTGTGAGCATCTCCCAAAATACTTATTGCACTGAGTTATCTCTTCCCACTGAATCTCATCACAGCTTCATGATAGGTCTGCAAACAGGACTCAACATTTTGAAGAACTGTTTGTTTGGGGAATGCAAGAACATTTGCTGGCTACAGAGTGAGACCAAGACCCAGGATTTCAGCGCTGTCACTGGTCAGCTCTGTCACAGTAGGTCATCAACCAGCCACCTCCTAATGATCTCTTTCTCTGTTTCTTAGTCCTACATAATTTTTTGCACTCAGATCCTATAACTCTTACTTAGAATCAGAAAAACCATCGTATTTTTTTAATTGTATGAAGAACCATTTCTATTTTAATGACCCTGGAGCCATTTGTACACTTGCCCTTTAACTCATATTTCATGTGGGCTCCTCCAAAGCTAGGTCACATTTTTTACTGAGCTCATATATGCACCGAGAACTGTTTTCTCTTATATCCCTAGGCTCTGAATTGCAGCAGTCCTTAAAAGCATTCTCTTTTGGTTACCACTGGCATTTGCTGTAAATTCCGTATTGCATACTGCATGTGGATATCTAAAAAAAATATAAGTTGTTTCATCCATTTCCAGGGAATTAAACAAGACATAAGTGAAAACATAGTTACAAATATGACAACACTCATTTTTGGATTTGTACAGTGAAAGAAAAGATTTGTTGCCATATTATACTGTATCTCCTGTTAGTAACATTACGCCCAAAGAATTCAGGGTTATATGTTCAAGTATCAACGCCCTCTACTGGAGGAAATATGCCTGAACTCCTTATGATAAGACTTCTTTTCTAGTGTGATCCGTTTGATGATTTTTAATCAATACCGAAGGAAGTGGCCAACAAATGGCTGGCAAACAGGCTGTCTCTGTATGCCTACTGGATTATATAAGACAATGACTTCTAAACTTCTTCATATTAAGGAAGTCCAGTGCTTTATCTTTTGAACTTCCATTACGGAGAAAAAAAATAAATAATGTTAGGGAAAGGTGTTTGACAAATAGAAATTGAATAAGTTTGCAGGAAAATGTCTTTCTTAATTTTCTTTGGTTGTGCTCAAACACAACAACCTCCTCACCAAATAAAAACCCCAACAACACCCCCCTCCATTTGTCAAATCCCCAACATCTAATATTTAAAGTCAAGGAGCTCAGCTATGATACTTCAAGATTGTTCTGAAAAGTAGAGCAGTTTGCACAATTCCACTTGCCTGTTAATGTAAACACAAACAAGTTCATAACTGAAATCTCACCACAAAAAAAAAAAAAAAAAAAAAGGAAAACTGAAAACACCAGACACGAATTCAGCTTTGCCATGAGCAGGCATTAACTAATTCAAAATCCTTTGTTCAATGTCTATGATAGAACTGGGAAAACAGCACAAATTTTAGTCATATTGCTGTAGTGTACAGTTGTCTTCCCCGTACTTTTACCTTCCTTTTCTAGTGTACATTGATGCTGTTTGATTGTTTCATCTTAACTGTATTACAGAAAATGCAGCTCACAATGCACTTGTAATCACTGTTCATTATCAAAAGGATTTACAACAAAGGAAGATGGATTCTCAAATATGAGGTAAGAAAACAACATTACATGAACAAATTACTCTTGATGTAACAATGCTCAAATACAAACAAAGCATTCTTGTGAATCAGTGCCAAGGAAGAGTGACCCTGATACAGGATTAGTCTGAAAATTTCAATAGCTTTCCCTTGTCTAGCCCACACAGTTACAATCTAATAACTGCTGTATTATCTAATAACTGCTATTCACTTTTTGAAGTGAATGTCTGTTCTCCATCTCCTGGAAACAGTACTTTGTTTCTATGTCAAAGACCATAGTCATGTTGTGTGTTCACAAGGGAATTCAGTGAGAACAGAAACCATTGACCTGGGTCAGGATTGTGGTGTATTGCTAGAAAAATTTGTGGGGTGGGGGGAGTTGTGTCAGAAGCACTCCATTTTTAGCTCTCCTTTTCCTGCCAGTGAGAGGACAGTAATGAAGAAAAGTCAGTTGGATATAGTGTTTTGGAATGTGAGATCTTTTAATGATCAATTTTTGGCCACACATCTGAAAAACACTAAAAGAAGAGGAAGAACATAGAGAAGCTAGGAGAGAGGGAACACACAAAACATAGACCTACTGAGGAAAAAAATGCCTTTTCAAATTTGGAGGCAATGGTCTGTAATTTCATTTGGACAACCACTTGCTTCAGAATGAACAAAGAAAACTGCAAAGAAGAGACTTCAACGGCATCAAAGGGGAAGTCAGACCCACTACTCAGACACCGAAAATGCTCCCGTGGGATGCCAGCAGCGGTCTGCAAGGAATCAGTCATTACAGACTTCTCCTGGTGCAATCCCCTCAAAGAGGCCTGGACTAAAACCAGACTGATAACAAATCACAGGCATTATAGTCGTGTAAAAGGAAAAGAGCTGTACAGCAACCACCTGCACAAGCAATTTTGAAATGAAAGGATGCGAAGATGAAAATTGGGCCATTGTTACTAAGTAGCTGAGAATCCAGCTGAGGTTTTTGTTGCTGTTAATAGGAACAAAAGCACACTTAAAATACAGATAGAAAGTATCCAAAAACCAGTAAGATATTATCGATACATTTTCTTTCCTATAAAGCCGAAATCTCTGTAATATGAATCATGGCTACTTTCTAATTACAGAAGAATTTGAAGGAATAGCACAGGATATTTACTCTCTCTGTTTAAAACAAAGAAAGAAGAAAAAAACCCACCCAAAACCAAAACCACCATAACTCCTTATTAGACTTATTTGTCAGTATATTAAAGGCTGTTTCTTTAAATAGATCATCAATTCATACCTACAGAGTGTGGTCACTAGGCGATTTAGATTCTCCCAATTTCTATTCAGAATGATAGATAACAGCTGATAAATAGCTACAGCTCAGCACGGAGAAGCTTAGGCGATGTAGTCTGTAATGGAGCTAAGCAGCATTAGAACATCTAAATATCCCAATCAGTTTTGGAATTAGAATTTTCAGACTTCAAACTTTCAATAAAGCTTACAGGTAGGAATTTGCAAGACATTGACAGACAAATATTGAAAAACAGAGAAATGGTTAATGAAATATTTAAACATTTTATTATAAAATAAAAAAATGAATGGACCATCTCAAATATCTAATAACATTCACTATCTCCTCGAGGAGACCAGGACCTCAGGACCAGGCTGAATCCTGAAATAATCTCTTCATATTGCTGAGAAGGTACTCAAGGAGTGATTTCGCTAAGTCTGTATGATTTGCTTGAGACAAGGGCTCTAAAGTGAGCACAAAAACTTCACAAACTGACTCTAAAATAGCCTAGCAGAAAAACCAAGTTACTTTAAAACAAACTTTATATCAGACTGAGCTGTACTGTGAAATAGAGAAGAGCAAGTGTCTTCCTTGACCTCTAGATTTTATATTACAGAAGTTTTTTTTATCTAATGCTTCTTTATTATTGTTTAAAACAAAGTTATCTGTTATGAGGAGAAAACATTTTAAATTAAAAGATTATTTATTTACACCATATATGTTGTAAAGGTATTTTATGAATTTAATTGATACTTCTTTAAAATTATATAATTAGTATTACTCCCACTATATTTCTTCTGTGGGACTTGTCTGAAGGCTTACAGAGTAACGAGGTACATTCCTCCTCTCTGCACAAGCACATGCTACAGGCAGGAAGCAAATCTGAGTTAATCCTATTCATTTTAGCAGAAGACTCTCCAGTCTTCCTTCCTGTATTCTCTAGGATTTGTTTTCCTGACAGGTTTCCACAAAGCGTAGTATGAGGTTTCCCATAGCTGCTCCTGCTAAGTTACTTCAAGAAGTATGGGAGCAGCTGCTTCCAGCAGCGTAAAGTTTCCTGGATTTTTGAAATGATAACATGAATAAACTTTTTGGTGTGTTTTTTCCTGCTCTACAGAGTTGGACTGGATAGTCTAAGCATATGGGAAGTAGGCTGGGAAGAAGGACACAGAGGCATCCAGCATCCTCCCACACACACAGTATTAGTCCAAAATATAGGCATGGACTGCGTTTCTTGCCCTACCACTGACTTCCTGAACTATTATTTTTTCTTCTCGTTTTCGAAGTTATTTGAGCCACGTGCCCATAAAGAACTTAGCACAGCAGAAACCCAGTCACGACTGAGATTTAAGTGCAGTTGGAATGTTAATACTAAAAAGAGCAGACCACAGAGGCAAAATCATTTGGCAGCAAAGCGAACCAAGCCTAGGATTCACCAATAAAGGGATATCCTCTGCCTGTGGAGGCAGACAGGCTAAGAGACTGCATATTTCTCAGAATCAAATAGAAAATTCTTTGAAGTTTTTTCTTTCGCATGAGTACAGGAAATAAAGTAGTGGTGCATTCACAAAGCAAGTAAATCTTAAAAGAGAAATTTCTGTTATCCTTCTTAATTAGAATTAACTGCTGTTTAAATTAATTAATGAAGTAGAAAAAATTGGTCATCATGATTCCTTTTTCCTTCAGCACCCCAAACTTATTGATCTTAGACACATTCCCAAATATTGCTGACCAAAATATGAGCTGAAACTAAATCATTGATTAAGAAATACGTACTTAGAAGAATAGTAACCATTGTGTATACTGGAGTCTCTGAAATCAGAATAGCTGCAGCCTATATTTTTGTCTGAGAAGAAAAGTTGGTTTTGCCCTTGAAGTTGTAATTTATCTTCAGCCTTCACAGAATCACAGAATGGTTGAGGTTGGAAGGGACCTCTGGAGGTCATTTTGTCCAGCTGCCTTGCTTAAGCAGGCCCACCTAGAGTGGGCTGCCTAGGATACCTCCAAGGATGAAGGACAGACTCCACAAAGTTTCTAGAACACCTAGATCAGTGTTCAGCAACACTCACTGCAGAAAAAGAGTTTCTGGATGTTCAGAAGAAAACTCCCATGGGTTAGTTTGTGCCCATTACCTCTTGTCTTGTCACTGGTCACCACTGAAAAGAGCGTGGCTGTGCTTTCTTTATACTCTCAGGTATTTATATACATTGATAAGTTTATAAACCTTCTCAAAATATATCTAAGCATACAAACCTTCCCTTCTCTAGGCTGAACTATCCCAGGTCTCCCAGCTCTTCCTTGGACGAGAGATGTTCCAAACCCTTTATTATTTTATTGGCCCTTGGCCATTAGGGAACAGATCCTACACTCTTTTGTACTGGGAAGCCTGCAAGAGGACACTATTTCAGGTGCAGCCTCGCCAGTGCTGAGAAGAGGGGAAGAGTCATCTCTGCTGACCTGCTGGCAGCGCTCCTCCTAATGCAACCCAGGATACCATTTTCCATTAGGGCGCACTGGTGACTCAAAATGGGACCAGAGTAAATGGTGCCATACACGGTCATTTGTCTTTACCTATTTCCTTTTCCGAGTGTACAATCTACCACGGGCCTGATATACCAACACTCCCTCTTCCTTTGTTTTTTGATTTAAACCTTTGTACCCATGGAAGTTTTATATCTTCATGTATCAAAACGGAAAATGTAACCACACTCGTAGACCTCACATTAGGGACGAGGGCAGTCATAAAAGTATTACTCTATAGATGGTGCAAATATGAGTGGACAGGAATGAATACCCTGGATAAGGTTCCCTGTGACGAGTTATCTTTTATAATAACTGTCATCATTGCACAGTGGAAGTGAAAATTAGTAGGAGCAATCTTTCCATGAATTCTGTTACACAGGTTTAAAGAACTAACAATTATCGAACACAACACATTAGTCACAATTATATCCGTGAAAAAAATGAAAACACAACTTTACTCTTCCTGATTGTTCATATAGAATATGTTTATTCTGTCCTCAGACTCTGGAGCTTCTGCAACTGGCATCAACTTTCATCAAAGAGCCTAAAGAAACAAGTATTATACATCCCCACACAGGCCAAACATGCATCTTTGGCATATTATCCCTTAGGATCAAAGACAACAAAGCCCAACCTCATCTCCTATGCTGAACTGAATGAAACTAAGGATGAAATTTACTGGCATTATATGAAAATGAGAGAGGAACTCCTTGGACATTACCTTTCCCATTCTTTCATTCTGCGTAAACCAGTACCTTCTCAGTGAATGAAGAAAGTCAGAATATATGTCATAAGAATGGAATTTCTTTAACTACCACTCCAGCATAAAGTGTAATTTGGCAGTAGGAACTAATTTTCCACACTTCTTATCTTTCCTGAGGGAGAAAGGGATAATAGATTTTCTTTAACTGCCCTCTCAAGTATTGTACTGAAGACTGAAATTACCACTGAGTCTTTAAAGTATGTACTTAATGTCCTGAGAAATGTGTCTACAGAGAGATGATAATAGAGAATTATATGTATATACCTACACACACTTATTTAATATGTGGTTCACAACATTATTAAACTACATATAAAGCTGGTATCTGAGTTATGACCATTGAACAGACAATGACATATGAGATCTCCTTTACTCCTAATTGAGGCAGATAAGTATATCTGAGGAGTAAGTCTGAAGGAATTCATGCACAGCAGGAGTATTTCCACTTTTTAACAAGTACACGCATTTCCTACAAAAGGCCAAACACATACAATGATAACAGCTTATTTTCCATCAACTCTGCCTATATTGGGAGTCTTCTTTCGATAGCACTATTCTGAATCAAGGAATGTATTTAGGGAAGGTATTAGGTTTCTTTTGATATACTGAACATTCCTGTGAAAAATTAAATAACCCCTTTTTGTTCACTAAAGGCTAAAATGTGCAAAAATAACTTCTTTTGTAACTCTTTTGTAACCTGCTTGGCTTGCGAAGCGAAAACTGCTGAGTAATAACAGATGTTTTGTAAGACAATTGCTATACTTAAGTCGCAGAAGGGGCGTTAAAGAAGACCACGGTTCCTTATCATCGATCACCAGAAGGCAAATTAGGACCCCCTAGCTACTGCCGGCGCAGCCGCAAAAGGCAACAATGGCTGATGCAATCCGAAGATAAGGACTTTAAAAAGGAAAAGACCAACACACGACCTCGCGGCAATTGGTGGGGGGGGTAACCCCCCCCCCTTGTCGCCCAGCGCTGTGACTTTGCTTCTCTCCTTTCTGTATTAATAAATTGGCTATACAATTGACTTGAATAGCCCGTTGTGCTCATTTATAACAATTCCTGTCCATCCAAACCCATCAGCAGAATTTTTCAACCCATGTGAAAATAAAGTCCTGTCTGCAGTGACATTTTGTTTTGAATCACAGCTTCATGAAAATGTGCTGATTAAATGAGTTGTAAATTCACAGGTTTCTCAATATTCTCAAACATTTTCCTCAGGTATGATATCACAGAAAGACTCTGCTTTAAGATGTCCTGACATTAATGGGAGATCAGATTGCACTGGGCCTGTTGGGGTGAAGCACATATGTGTGCGACAGCTAGGTTTCTCTTATTAGAAGTAATTAGTTAAAATTCAGATGAAGCCAACCTATGACCTATACATTAATTAAAATGGACAAAAAAAGATATAAAATTAAGTCCAATATGTGCACAAATATTTAGAAAGCAAATGTAGCCTAAATAAATATGTCTCATATCATATATTTTCTTTCAAATAAAGCAGTCTTTGCCTATTTTTAACCCCCAAATTAGGAACACACAGAATCCTCAAAAATATCTTGAAGATGGAGACTCTGTATGCGTTAAGTGCTCTAGTTTTAGTGATTTCTACTAATCTGTGAGTCTTGCTAGTATTCCTCCACAAACCCATCCTCTGAATAAAAAGCATGTTAATTTGACAAAGGTACTCCCAGTGTGAACATCTTTAGATTCAGAATTTGCACAAGTTCACAGAAAAGGGAGAACATAAGTCAAATAGCAGCACAGAATACGAAGGAAATAAGTAAGAAAGAATAGCAACATCAAAAACACCCAATATATTATTTTTTCCACCTTAATTTTTCTTGGGACTATTCTTAACTTAGTTTTCATATTCCTTTTTAAAGGAGAGGAACACATTTCATATTTGTCCTGTGTTCTGTAAGTAGGTGCATGTTGCAATATATTTTGATGGAGTGATGTTTGTACAATGAAATTAGAAAGAAAACCAGGCTTCTATGCATCAGAATTTTAGCATTGACAGAATCCCCAACAGAAAACTAACCAAACCCACTTTTTTTCTACCATCTTCACAGCTACCTGTGATAATTTCTGGTAACTATAGAAACTCTTGGTATTCCTGCTTTCTTGTTAGGAAAAGGCAAAAATAATGTTTTTGGAAAAGACTAACAGTCTTTTAAGCATTGTACAAAACCACAGAACACTTTCACTGATGCTGACAAGAGTGAAATAAAAAATACAGTTGCCCAAATTGACCTCAGCCAATGCGGAGAACAGTCAATGTTAAACTTAGAGAAATTAAAACATATGGGTATGGAGATGTCTTGATCAAAATCAAGCCAGAAGAGAAAAACATTTTCTAGATAACATACCCTTGATCCTTCAATAAGCAGCATAGAAAGAGATCATGTATCACTGCTTTTAAATTTTCTCTTCCTTTTTAGCTATCTTTTGGCTGATGAGAACAGAGACTAGGCAGCAATATTCTAATGGTCTGAATGCATAAGTCAAAAATTATCTAAAAATTACAAAAAAGCCAAAAGAAAGATTGTACAAGACAATAACAAGTCAAAAAGAATTCTAAACCACAGTCTGCAGTAATAGGAGTCTCCATAGATACCTGTGACTGAGATATGGAATATACAAGTAATTGCCTTGGTGAAGGACAAAAAATTATAACACGACATTGTCCACTTACGCAAATGTACATTGGCAGGCTTGAAAAGCTATATTGACAATTTACAGAACATCACTGAGCAAAAATTAAACAACCTTCAAAGAAAACAGATCTCTAAAATAACCTCAATATAGAGGTATATAGAGAAAATATATGAGAAATTTTGATGCATACTCTACATCACATGGACTAATCTCAGGCTAACAAAACATTAATTACTCTCCTCTCTTCCAGGGGTTTCTTGGGTTAGGCAGGAAAACACAGGTGGTACAAAAAATGACTCTTTGCCATTTAAAAAATGCCACTCACCACAAAATTTTCAGAAGACTCAGGTGCTCATATGACACCCTCTGTCACAGGAGAATAGGATTACCCATCAAATGATAGAATTTACCACTAAGCTGTTGAGAAGATTTACACAACAGGCAATCTTGACCAAAGGCAACAGAAACAAAAAAGAGATATAAGACTTCTGCAAGCAGAACATTCCTGAAGGTCAAAAACTGTTGGAATGAAGAACACTGGTAAAGGTGGTGAAGCAAGTTTTAAACAAGCAACCTCAATACTACTAGCTGTATAAACATGGTAGCAGGAGAATGGAGTAGCTTTGTGTAGAGTAATGGCACTCTGTCTGGCTCTGGGTTATATGGACGACTTGGATCCTATTGCAGAGGTCTGGAGGTCAATTCACTGCACTTCGCATCTCCTCAGCTACACTAAGACACCACTTTAATTAAGGAGGCTCTTTCCATCTCTATCTCCTGATGTGCTGGTTTTGTATTCTTATATTCCTCAAATATTTTTCTCTGCTGCTGTAAGTTTTTCTTATCTGCTTTTCATTTAACAAGCTACAGAACAAATGCAAAGACACCCATGTTATGACTAAAATTGCAAGCTTGGTTTTGCAGCAAACATACAAATGCTTAACATTCAATTTACTGAACCTTCTACAAACAATTTCATGCCTCATTTTCCAGCTCTAAGTTGCTACAATGGATATCGGGGGGAAAAAAAAAAAAAATTAAGTAAAGTTCTGGTGTTAAGTATTCATTATATACACTCTCCTTCTAAATTTCTTTGACCATCACAATATTTCTTTGATGTCCCAGCATTTTTACATTTCAAAGACTAAGATAACAATGTGATTTTAAGAAGTCTGGAGGGGAATACAAACAGAATACACAGCTATAGTGTGAAGCAAAGAAACTAAGACAATTTCAGTATACTAGTTCAATTGTCCTGACTTATTTTTGATTTATGTTGAAAGGTTTTTTTGGGTTTTGTCTTTTTGAATGGAGCAAAACAGGTCATGCGATTAGCTGTGAAAAAGCTTTAAATAAACAATTGCCTTTTTATTATTTTTTTTTTTTTTAAATCACTGGAATTGTGACACTATGAAGCAATTCTCTCACTTCACTTGGAGTCCTCCAAAGGCACAACAATTAAAGGAGCTCTTCTTGCTCAAAGGAGCCTCCTTTTTATATGCAGCTCACAACTGGACTTTACACAGCTGGACTGAAGACTTCAAGGAAAAAAAGTAACTGAAAATTGGAAAGATGTGGAAATAAATATTGTTCAAAGAAATACATGTATTATCACTGTAGAAATCTGCTTACATACATGCAACTTATATTGCATATTGTCTGTCCCTGATGTATTTGCTTAAAAATTAGGATCTCTAAAAATAGATATGTTAATTTTCTGTATTGACATGCAAGTCATTTGTGCAGCTGATTTCCATATAATGGTAATGAAACATATCATTTAGGAAGAAAAAATATGTCAAAATAAGTATTTTTTTCATTCGTTAGCACCTTGCTACCTGCTCTTGCTATTTTCACATGTTTCCAGCCCTGATAGCTGCTAGTGAAGAAGAAAGACTATGAAGTTTACAGAAGGTCATATAAAATACATATGTTTAGCAATTTAAGAAGTGCACCGAAACTTTTCTTTACCTACAGATACAGAGAAATCAAAACCCAAAATCATCATACGTTACTAGTGTAATGATTTTGTCTGCTCAAAATGAATTAATCCATAATTTCAAGATACTGTTAGCACAGCAGTATATTGCTAAATATGTGATACCAGAAAGGTATCATCACCTAGGCCTTACAACATTAGGAGTTATGAGCATTTTACATAAGGCTAATGTTAAAAAGATATTTGACAAGACATGTGAAGGAAAGGAAAAAGTCAAAGCACACCACATGATGTAACTTGAAAACAGTTAGTTACCTCTTGACTACAATAGTCTCGCATAGACTAAACTAATTGAACGAATCTTTTCAAAATCCACTGTAGTAAAGTTTCTGTATTTACAGAGACACTATCGCAGCAGTTTCACAGCATTGCCCACTCCAAGGGCCACATGAGACCAAAATGCAAGTATTATTATTCTCCACGTTAAAGCTGTTGAAACACACAGAGACTTATTGCCTGATTCAGTTCAGCAAGATCCAGATACAGCATGGTGCATGGCCGAGCTGATACGAGAACCTCTCTCTACAATTTTATACCCAAAGACTTAATCTCAGTGCATTCTACTTCCTCCATATTTGAGATGTTCAGAGATCTGAACTTTTACTGCAGCAGTTCTGTGTCTGAAAACAGCAGAACACGGTCCAACATTTCAAGAATATTTTGAGCCATAGATTTATTTCCTCAGATCTTGAGAAATCTGAGCTGAGGACATTTTGTTTTGTCTGCCAGAACTGTATCACAACTACTTCTTGTTGAAGCTTGTTCTTTTAAAATGTCTATTTCCATTGCCTTGCAATTTTCTAAAAAAGTAATTTCTTTCAGGTTGTCTTATTTTATCTCAACAATTTTCAGTAAAGTCTCTCAAGTATAAGGAGCATTTTTTTTACAGTATCCTAGGGGCAGAGGGGTGGGTGGGGAGGATGGAGAACAAATATCCCTCTCAAAACTGTGACTCTTTTCTGATAACCAAAACATTCAAAAATGAGTAGTTGTAAACCCTAAACTTATTTAAAGTAACTTTCTGAAAAATGAAATCAAAGTAGTCTGAACAATATATTTTACAGGTGTATAGTTTTAGACTCTTCTTTGTTGCTCTCCCCTGTACAAAGATAAATCAAATGCCCCTCTTCTCTTGCTCATAAACACACACTGTGCACATACTTTGGAAAAAGAATGTACTAAATCATTATAGACAAAATCACAGACATAGTAAAACTACTAGAAACAGGGTCTGATTTTCTTCTGTCTTCTGTGAGAAAAATGTGTCAGTGAGAGGGACAAAAATGAACTTATAAAGACCAGAATTTGGTCTTTATTATACATACTGTTTATATTTTATCACCTAGAGGAATGTAAAATACACTGAAAATCTAATTAAGGCTGTTAGAAATGTTTTTATTTTTCTTAAGTGTGTGAACATGTAAAGTCTAAAATAGCTAACAAAATATGTGTAATTTGGGAATCTTCAGTCTACAAGTCAGCATATGTTAATTGTTCTTTGATTTAAACGTATTGTATGTTGGACTTTTACTTTTGAGCTACTTGCTGTTAACGTCAGAACTCTTTTACATTTTGAGGAAGAAATCCAGAAAAAGTATTAACAGTGTCAGAAGAGTTGATGCATAAATCACTAATTTGAGCTACAGTTGTTTATTTGCATTAGCTATATTAGAAGAATGCATGAATTATCAAAACATAAGTTCCAGACTACTATCTATGCCTAACTGCTGTGTGTTTCTAGGTGTATATTCCACAGCTATGCAGTTTCACTGAATAGATACCTGCCTTTATAGTAAAAAAAATTTAATTGAGTATAACAGTTTCTGTCTTTCGCCTTCAATTCAAATAAGCACTTTAATAATAGATTAAAAATAAAAAAATCAGGGGAAATATGCAGGAGAAGATCAATGAAAGTTTTATCATGACAAAACAAACCTGGGACAAAAACCCTACAGAATTACAGTTTGTAACTCAAAATAATATACCAAGAGAATGGCTTATGTCAACAATTCCATGTTTCAAATGCAAATGATCCCTCCTAAAGAACAGTTTCAAGACAGTTCTGTACAGTAGACTAGTCCCTATGAATGTTCTCTAGCTTTTTGTCCATAACCACCATTGTTAACAACAGGGGGACAACGTTGTACTTCTGGTTTTCTGAACTCTGATGGGAGGAAAGAATAAGAGGAATACAGGATAACATGGATGCATCTGTCTGTGGACTGGTTTACGACTAGTAATGAATTATATCTCATGAAAGGGATATTTTCCTCTTTTTTTCTGAACATACTGATTTATTAGGCATTGGGTTAAAAGAATGCAGCTCCCATACAGTAAAAATACTGACTCATTTGGTTCAAGCTGAGAGCTTTTTTTATTACTGTTATATGACTTTATATAAAGGGTTTGTGATCTGCCGCAGTAATTACAATGTGAGAGAAGGTGAGAGAAGACCTTACTCAATAACCTTAATAGGTTTCAAGTCAAAACAATATCAAAAGTTTTTATATATACTTGCCAGTATTGTGATGCAGTAGTTTTACTGTCTCTGGCACTTCACTGTATCAGGCTTACAGTTTATATTTATTTAGCATCAACCATTTTTGGCTGAAAAGTTTTGTTTAACTATTACTTGGGGCATTTTTCAGAATTCTTTGGTGCGGCACTATGTAAACATAAAGTAATAAACAGCTTGTTACTTTGGCACCAGGTACAAGAAAAAACAAGCATAGCAGGAATAAATACTGGGAAGAAACCAATAAGACACCTCCCAGTGTCTTGGCTTGGTCATCATCTTCCCAATTAACAGTGGGCTACAGAATTTGATAACACACGGTATTTTGAAGCACAGAATTTACAGTCCTTGAAAGCAACACCAAACCATCCTGGCCTTCCTGAGCAACAAACCACCCTGACAAGTACAGTAAAAGGAACAGCACACGTCGCATTTCCAGCTCCTGAGAAGTCTTTCACCTTCAAAGCAGCAAAGAACTACACATTCAGCCCTCTCTTCAACCCGCCTCACTCCATACAGGCATAATCATCATGCATCCTGACATAGGGTTGACAGGTGGTACTAAAGGTTAGAAAATCTGGAACATTACATGGAAATTCTGAAGTTAAAACCCTTTAACCTCTACTGCCCTCCCAACAGTTGTCTCTTAGAACTGGAGGGAGTTGCAGTGGGAGCCCTTTTGTTCTTGATCTCTAAGCTGACATGTTTCTCAAAGAAGGACCAAAATGGTTTGATTTGTATTTCAAATACAAAAATTCCTACTGAAACAAAAAGAAATCATTATGTTATCTGTTCACTGGCATGTACTACTATGACTACCTGGGGAATCTTTGTATGGATATAATGACTGTTTGGTGGGAAATTCTATTTTCTTTGAAAGTTTTGTCCTTGCCTTGACTAAAGCATCTACAAGACGTTTTGTAGAAATGACAAGAGAAGAGCTGTAAAGTAAAAGATCTGTTTTATCTGCACAATGAACTCATCCATACAAGATTGCTGCAGACGCTGTGGCAGAGCCAAAGAATTTCTTTGCACCTTGAAATATTTGGGAGTAAACCCTGAAGGTGCTTCTGTCTAGCTGTTTCCTGTACACCTCTGTGTACAGACATTATTTAACTGACTTTACGCATGAGAATGAAGGTTCAAAATGGGAATCTAAGTGTTCCTCAAACAATGATTCAACAAAATCAATCACCAGAAGAGCCATCCCTTCATCAAAGCTGTGTGTTCTCTTTGAACCTTTTTGAAATGCTCTGATTCAATAAACTTGCATTTTTGACCATTGAAAGGGAGAGTTCTTGCGGAAATTTTAAATATCTATACTCCATAATTGGCAACAACAGCAATAATAATAAAGCCACATAGAAGAAATAGAGACTGCAGGGATCTAAGTTCTGTTCTGGAGCTCACAGTAACTCTTTGGTTGCTGAGGTGGTTGTTCTTTGTAGTGGAAATATGGGGGAATCTTTGTATTCTGAACTGGCTATAAATATCTATATTACCTTTTACCTGACAAAATATAACAAACACACAAGTCCTATTGGCTACTGGCATGAGCAGGAGATACTTCGGTCTTCAAGGTGACTACAAACGTGGAATTCTCTTTTTCTTGCTACAGTAAGTGAGCAATTTGAGTTACAAACGCTATTAAGTGCTTGTTAAGTAATATTTAGCCATCATTATCTTTCTGACACGTGCAAAGATGCATTTCCCACATATACCTAAACTACTGATAGCTGATTTCCATTAGCAGTGTGTTATTTTGTTTGTTATTTTAAGAAATGAAAAATAAATAACACCAGACTAAAGTCTCATCCTGAATTTCTAACTCCTGTCTCTTCCAATACACACAAGTGAGGATGATGATGTACATAGCCTTGAAACAAGATACCCTTTTAACATCTCTCTGTCAATATGTGCCTTATCATTCCGTGTACTAATACTGTTAACAGGTTCCTTCTGTATTATTTGATGTGAAACGTTTCAGGAAACAAAGTACAAGCATGTCTGAAATTCTCTAATCATATCACTAGCACATTACCCCAACTCAGCTTGTCAACTATACTGAAAATAAGTTTTCACATGATACTTTCTATATTAACAAATCTAAATGAGTGAGTTTTAATAAACATTGTGGATTCATCCTTTGGAATCCTGAACAAGAGCGTGCGCTGAGCTGTTTGGGTCAGAACTGCTGGCATATTCTTAGCCTAGTTTTAATTTTTCATGCAGAACCCACTGACATTTCCTTCTCCCATCCTGAAAGAAATGGTTTGTATGATATCAACAGAAGGAAACCACAAAGACTTAAAAAAAGAATTGTGCAATATATTAGAAAAATAAATTTGCTGATACAACAGAGAGAATCCTCTCAGTGGAGTTTACTTCATGATTTTGCAGGTGTTTCCCGTCAAACATACACAGATCCTTAAAAATACAGGTTCATTTTCTTTTCAGGAATTTAAACCTATTCTTCCAACCCCATAAATTTAATTTGAATTAACGTTTTTTCCCCTTTTTTAATTAATTTGTTCAACCTATAGTTATTTTTTCTCATTTCACTTCGGCTTTTGGTACATAAATCCATTCTAAATGTTTTCACAGCTGCTCAGAAGGTGTTGATTCTTAGTGTCAACTCATTCGCTCAACTTAACATAATCATTCCCTTTTAATGAAACAGTTAACAGGAGACTGACAACTATCATTTTACTGATGGGGTCCAATAGCCAGGAGAGGTGACAGTGGTGTAATTACCAGGACTGACATACTTTGTTCACTTTTTCCCACCTTTTTAGGCAGATGAGGCAGTGCTGTGCAATGTCAACAATGAAAATGGAAAAGCAGGCAGTGTGAAGACCTGGGTGAGTAATTACCAGGGGCTGCCGACCTGCGACTACTCCCAGTGTGGCAGGGCTGACAAGGTGCAGATTGTTTTTTATCCCCTAGTGTGAATCTGGCTGTCTTGTTGTTGATAGATCCAGGTGGTGGTATTAATTAATACACCAGCAGGAGATAGTTCAGCTCTTGACAATGCATTATCCTTATCTAAAAGAGAAGGCAGCAGTCTGTTGTTGAGAAAAAGTCATTCCTTTTGAATTCTTTCTATTAGGGCTGAAAAATATAGTACAGCTTGAGAAGTAAGAATTTATCATGAGAGATGACATATTAACAGACCTAGTTTATTGTATTTCTGTCTTTGGAAGTTAGATGCAGGTAGGGCTGCATTATTAATGAAATGTCAATTCCACTTACGTTGTTCCTATAAGAAATGTTCAACTGACTGTTCAAGCACTGTATGTAGACACTAGGTTTGTATTGCTCTGTTTAAATTTTTTGAACTTATGAATCATCAGTTTCCTGTCATTTGACCAGCAAATAAATTCCAGTAGAAAACACTCCTACAGAATGACAATTACTGAAATGTAGACTCAAACTGTGGGTGTTGTTAGCACTCCGGATGTCATCTAAAGATACAGTCACAGCTGTCAATGTCCTAATCACCTGTAAACTATTAATGGTACTATTACTTAGACCATTTGATATTTTACATTCATAATTTAAATTTGAATGTATGTAATGATGTAAGCTCCACTTGGATGGCAATCTCTTTTAGGAAGACTCTTTCTTCTGGTAAAAATTCTAAGTCCAAATCCTGTTTTCATTAGTGACTTTACATTTTTTCAGGTGTCTAGTAAATCAGATGTATTTTATGGAATGAGCACATGCAATCGTCCGTCTTCAGCTGGGGTACATGAAGGGGTAAAAATTTGAGTCCTTGGCTGCTTAACATGTGCTATCCCTCTGTCCCCTCTATTCCAACAGTGGCTTACTCCTGGGAACACTAAAATAAACAGTTTCAGCCAATACGAGTGAAGCTGACAAAACCTTTTTTTTAAGCTATTTAAAATATATTCTTTTTTTTACTTCAGTGTGTTGATAGTACTGGCAAGATGATAAGGTAATGCTGATGATGAGCCTCAGAAGTATGTTTTAGATGAAGTTAAAAAGAAAACATAGGTATGATCTTAAATTTATGAAGTTGTTTTTGAAAACAGGTCAGTAGCTACTAATTCATTCGGTGCTTCTTAAAAGTTTACAGTTTAAGTAATAACTACTCACATGAGCATATATTGCTAATATCATACTTGTAGTATAATGTATGGAATGTTAAACTCCTTTTAATGACATCTTTTACATGATTGTTTTACATTCAAATTTTAGTGTCCAAGTCAAAAGCTTTAAAGGTATGGGGAAAAAAATGTAGAACTTTCAAAATATTACACATAGATTAGTATATACACAGGCCTGAAATACATGCCTTAAAATGGACTGGTACAAGAACTCACAAAACCAAAACAAAACCAAACCCAAAAAACAACAACAAAAAAAACCACCTAAAATGCAAGTACCCAAGTGGTTTTATACTAAACTGATATACAAATTTATTTCTGCCATGTCACACATGCAAACCCAATTTTATTGCAGTAACACCCAGTATTAAACTTCATCCCTCAAAATTTTACACTCTATTGAAAGGAAATAATAGTGTTAAAGAAAAGCTAATCCTGTGATCTTTTCACATTTGGCTGCAGATGTTATGCCATATTCAAGGGAAATATTTGCCTGCCTTCCTTCTTACTCAGATAGTTACTGGGTTAGACACACTACAGTCTCCTTGAATAAAATACCCTGTTAAATTGAATGCCTGACACTCAGGATTGAACTGCTGAGACAAGCCTGCACATGCAGTAGTCAGAAGCAATATTAAAAATAGACTCTACCAAATAGCAGAAAAGCAACATACAACAACAAAAGCTGATAATCACTATTGAGAACTTCTAGAGATGGATATGAAAGCATACTGGAAAAAATGCAAATGAAATCTATGCAGGAATGCAAAGAAAGAAAAACAATTTTACACCTACAGGCTGTAATAAGATCTCTGATTGTTGCTATCACACCTGCAGACCCCTGAACTAGTATGGCAGAAAAACAGGGGCATGACTCATTTACTGCAATAAACAGCTTGCTGACTGATGAGAAACAAAGTAATTTGTATCTTCTTCTGTTTAAAACTCCAGTAAGATGAAAGGCAATTAGGCACCCTCTGCTGTGAGGTGGCAGAGCAGTCCCTTACGAGACTCTGAGTGCCCACAGCTTCGCGGATTTCAATGGAAAAGCTCCATCTGTATGATTATTATCAGATATATCCCTGAAATAAACTTGTGTGGCATCTTGAAACACCTAGAATACAACCTCATTTTATCACTGATTTTATTGACTGTCATTTGTTTTCCAAATTAAGTGTAAAAAGACACTTAAGGAGATTAATGTTGTTACATGTTAGCAAGAAGCGACATATATATATGTGTGTGTGTATATATATATCCCCCTTTATATTCCTCACTCTAGTGATACTTTGGGCCTAATTAAATTCTCACATCAGTTTTACACAGACCTGTGAACATATGTAACCTATTTTATAGCTTTCCAGACTTAGCCCTACCGCAGGGTTAATGACAGCAGGGGTAGCTGCTTTAACTTCTGGTTGAGTATTCAAACTGTTGATTAACAACAACAACTGTGAAAAGTTGATTAAACATTTTAGATATCAGCTTTCCTAGGTGCTACTCGTATGGAATGAGCTGTGTTCAGCTATCCTCAGGCATACTGTGCCCTTAGTAAGACTTCTTAAAGAGCAGTATGATCATTAGAAAAAGTTAATGAGTGGATTGAGTGCAAGCTTTTGCAGGCAAACAAGACAGAGTGGCAACAACTGCTCGACACCTCAGCCACCATTCCCCTGCTCTGTGCATTCCGCAGCCAGCGGGAAATAATTCAAGCCATTTATCTTACGGTGAAAGAGGCAGAGCTACTGTATAGGTACTATAGAAGTACCAGGGGGCAAGGATATAAAGGTAGACATTAACTTAGGATACTTGATGCTTATTAGTCCTCAGAAACTTATCCGTCTGTCACAACTAGAGAGGTGACAGAATTTAACACGCTACAAAAGTTTTAAAATAACTTATTTCAAACATAGGTTTCTCTTGGTGTTTTTCATGAGGGCATCCCTCTTCAACACCTTATTTTCACTTCCTTGTTGTTTTTTTTTTAAATTCTGTAAGAAGTACGCATATACACACCTACTTGAAAACCTACCTTGGCAGTACTTCCAAAGTTACTGTTTCCATGAAATGTATCCCAGAAGTGGGGAACTGCATCCTTTTGAAGTCTGCCAATTTTGTTTCTGTGGTTTACACCCTTTATGTTTACTTTCAACTTTCTGGTATACAAAGTAAAAATCAGCATGAAAAAGGTAATATTTGTAACAAGCAATGACTTCCATTTGATTTTGAAGGCTTATTGGAGGATGGTAAATGTATTTGTCTGCACCAGATGACTTATGATAAGAATTAACTAATCTGCTTCTGAAACCAAAACAATGCATTTTGCAGCTCAATTAAACGGCTGCTTGTATGGACAAAGCCAGATTTTTCACTTAGCAGTTCAGCTACACATTTTCCAAGCCTAATTCTGATTTCACCACACACACACACTTGAATTCCAAGTTTCTCAAAAGTTTGGGTTTCATCCTATTTGTCAAATTTCTCCATGTCTTTAGAACCTTCACATTCGCTTGAAACTCAGAAGAACGTAAGTTTTTCCAAGAATAATATACTTCAGATGAGAGACTGAAAACATTGCTGTGGTGGGTTAAGCTAGAAAACTGGAATGTGAAGTCAGAAGAGTCATCTAATTCCTGGGTTTCTGATCAAGCAAACCAGAACCACAAAGAAGAACAAGTTTCCAATTCTGCCTATAATGGAACTATTGTTTTCTTGGGAAAGACATACGGACATGACTATGAGCTGTGCCTAACTGTTGTCTGACAAAGATCACAGTCCTAATCATCATAATCAGAAAAAAAAAAATCTAGAAGAAAAGTACAATGGTTTAGTAATTAAAGACAAGAATTGGGGTCTCTGAAAGATATTTAAGATGTCAAGACAGTACCACTTTTATTTTTTATTATGCCACTTCCCCCCTTGTCCTGCTTTTTAAAAACAATTTAGAATTTAGGCTATGGCCCATAGAATGGGCAGAATTTAATTGCTTAGAGGTGATGTTCACATATGGGACAAGAAACCAAATAAAACCCCAGTATTCTCACAATTGCTTACTTCTGGGAATGTGTTAATTCAAACAAGTGCATCTTTCTGTGGTTTTAAAATGTGGGCACTGCTTTTGTTGCCTATACCATCCTTGAGCAAGATTTGGAACCAGAAACTAGGCCTAACAGAGGTTTACATCAGAGCACATGTCCTCTGAGGTTCTAATAAACCATTACATTAAAATATCTAAATTTCTAACAGAAGGTTCAACAAAAGGGAGCAAAGTACCTAAGCCTGAGTACTGCGTTGAGCTTAATACCTTCATAGTTTGGGCTTAAATTATCCATATGAAAAATATAACTTGGAATACATGTACCTATCATATACAGAGAGAAAATTATTGTGCTTAAATAATGAATGCCTGGGAATCACTCTGAGAGCCTCCAGGTTAAAAAAAAAAAAAAATAGACTTGTCCAAATTACATTACTGATTAAAGACTTCATATAAACTTTAGAAGTCATTCATAACATGAAATAGAAAGCCTGGACATCGTAGAGAATGATGCAAAAACAGTTAAAAACCCTAGTTTTGAACAAACACGAGCAAAGATAACCATTAAAGTCTAAAAGAGTTTAAAGTTTAAAAGACTTCAAAACAAAAATCTTAAAAGATTTTAAGACTTTAAAAGAGAGAAAATATCTAAAGTGTGAGAATTAGCATAATTTACTTTATAAAAATTTTAGTTGTTCAATAGTTCAATATTTACTTTTTTTCTGTACATATAAATCTGTCGTCAGGATTATGATATCCTGTTGAAAACTTGGATGGTGATGCTAAATAAACCTACATTCTGCTTTGAACATGGGACAATTTCCTTCCCACAGAACTTTTTCAGATGCATCATTATTTCTACCTGTTTAAAAAACTGGTAGAAATCATTATTTATTAGAGCTCATCTGAAATCTGTGTCTGCAAAAAGTCTACCAGTCTTCACACTGACCTTTATGACGTAAGTGTCAAGTTCGGGCTGCAAACATAAAAGACAAAACCAAGTTTAAAGTATTTTCTTAAAGCAGGAAATGAAAATTGTGAATGTCCATGATATGATTATTTCAGTTTCATTTTTATGGTCTTAAATGTACACTAATAATGAATTTTAACAGAGGAATAGAATCAAATTATTTATTAAGAAACTATGAGTGTCTGTCATGCAATTCTGTAAAACTGATCAATTCATCTTCAAGAAAACTTGTCAAACTGAAAGAATCTCTGGCCTAATACACATATTTCATCCACACTTTATGGATTTTCTTAAACCCTAGTCTCCATGCTTTGTGATTCATCTACACAAAATTCTTCTGAATAGACCATTACAATTTGTTCATAATCAACTGACAGTAAGAAGTGGACAGTAGGGAACCAGTCTAGGTTTAAACATGGTCATTGTACCCACACAGTTTCTTCTGCTGCCCCACAGTGAATTCACAAAAAAAAAAAAAAAAAAGACTATTTTTCTATTCCATGTGAATCAACAGCTAAATTGCTCATGGGTGTCAGTATAGTCACACAACAATAAAATATCTACTTCAAATGTTCCAGAGAAAGGACTTCGGCATTCTTAGATATCCCTTGCCAAAGTATAATTTTCTTATAACTTGAGGTTTTATTTCTTCAAATATAACACAGAATTTCCCAGTAAAATTGAGAAATCATACTCAGATTCACATACACACACACACACACACCCCCCATTATACTATATACCATATATTAAAAGACATGCTACTTGAACATTATCCTGCAAGCGCAAATCACTTTTTTCTGTAAAGGAA
The DNA here is from genome assembly GCA_013396735.1 of Grallaria varia. Taxonomy (NCBI): domain Eukaryota; kingdom Metazoa; phylum Chordata; class Aves; order Passeriformes; family Formicariidae; genus Grallaria; species Grallaria varia. The sequence continues at coordinate 300,104 of VWZG01006949.1, forward strand.
AATATAACACAATAGCTGTTGTACACGGACACATTAGTAGTCTCTTTTTATTAGATGCTAATTAATGACTCGCTGGCTTTAATCATATCAGTCTGGTAATATTATTTATGCCACACAGAATAATGATCTACTTCATAAGAAATCAACGTGGCACATGTTGACATAGGAACTCATCCAGCCATAATTCACTCTGTGTAAACATATCCACCCATACTTGGATTCTGAGCAATTTAGAAAAGATACACTAACTTAGCTGACAAGCATGGAAAGAGAGGAGGGAAAGAGAGGAAGAAAGGAGTCAAAGAATGGAAGCAAGGAAAAATATATAATTTTTTCCCCAAAATATCAGCAGTCTCGTGCTTTTTGTAATACATACCCATCAAAATAGTTTACATCCAAATGATGATGATAACTCTATAGTTCATTTATGCTAGCAGCATAAAAAGACAAAGTTTCATATTTAATTTTCATGGAAGATGTTCAGGTACTATAGCAGAAAACATATATTAGATAACTGACTATAAATGAAGGTGATTTTGAAATTATTCTATAGGAGGGATAATAATATCTCGAAGTGGTCACAGACTTTTTCAGCTGTACTGAGAGCCTAACAAAGTCAGAGGATCAGGAGAAATCAGATGGATACAAAGTAGTTTTCACTCTGAAATAACCTATGAGTATCTTACTTGAAGATCTGGACTTCTGCTTTCTGAAAATACCAAAATGACCAATGGTTATGGTTCTATGGAAAATAAATCACACTGCAGTTGTATGAGAAATTGATGTTAGGACAGATTCTAACCATATAGCTGTTAACTAAAATTGTAACCTAAATCTGGAACTGAAACTTCTTCTGAACTCTCCTTTACTTAAATTTATCATTTAATTAAGTTAGTTCAAATTAAATCTCTGCCTACTAAGCCCGAAAAAGTCAAAAAACAAACAAAAATAAAAACACCCAAAACCCACAGAAAACCAAAACCAACAGAAATACTACCCACTCCAAGCCAAAAAACAAGCAAGCAGCATATATTGCATTTTTCTTGGGTTCAAACAGCAGGAAGTATTCCTGCCATAGCTACACCAAGTGAGCTCTGAAGAATTAAAGTTTTCCCTCCTAAAGACATTGGTGCTTTTATATAATTACAGTGAGGTACAGACAGAGTTTCATGTCTGCTGTTTTCAGGTTAGTTCTTATTGCATTATACCATATAACTTAATGTACCTTAATATACAAAGTGCACTGAGTGATACAGTTTAAAACAGTGTGTAATTTTAGTTGACAGCATACAGTAGGCTTCATAGATAGCTAAAAAAAAAAACATTTTTCATTCCAGTTATGGTCCTGGACAAAGTGCAAACTTTGAAAGTGTCACTACCATAACTCTTTGGCTACTGGATACACTTTTTTATTCAATTGTCAATGCAAAGGAGCACAGACTATCTCCATTACCAGGAAAATTTAGTACTTTGTACGCAGAACCAATTGCCATGCAAGTGAATGGACAACCTCTTGCATATAATTTGCTTCATAGCCAAAATCCTGTTAAGTATCCTGTGGTTTTTCAAAGTAAGAGTAATCATGAACCGCTATATAAAATATATGCCTCATACTGAAATATTTTAAACACAATATTGTAAGAAAACAGTGATATGTGTGAATCACTGTTTTTAATTTCCCCTTCAGCTGAAACAGAGAACATAACTGGACTATAGGAACACATATTTTTAGACAGACAACTGACTTATGTAGATACACTATATACATCCCCAACAATTGTACCATGGTTAAAAGGTATTTATATTCTGATGTGGCCAAAATTGGACATGTCAACACTAATGCATTTTTCTAGGAGAATCACTACTTTCACCATAATTTCCATGGAAAATTTGTGTGCACATGCAGTAATAGACACATTTATAACATCAAAAGGATTCAATTTTCTTTTCAATCATACTACAGTATGAATAGCTTTTCCTATTGAATTTAACAATAAGGCACATTACCACAGTCTAAAAGATGGGGTACTTCTGCTTGCTCATATGAAAGTATGTCAAACAATATATATCTCACAATAGGTCTAGGTTAACTGCTCCTTTATATAGGTTTGTTTCTAATACATTTGTGTCAGCAGATTTTTTAAATATTATTATTATTTAAATTTGTAAGAAGAGCAACATTTCAAACTCTGTTTAACTCTCCATAATATTAAAAACATTTAAATATTTCTTAAATGTGTGGAGTGACTTTGTATAAAAACATTACTTTGCATTAAGAAATCAACTGGAAATACATATTGGATATGTAGGTTTGGATTTGTAACACTGGTAGTCATTGTACCCACTCATGGGCATCATTGTGTCTGTCACTGCAACCCATGTGAGAAAAAGGAACAATCTTATTTGGATTTACTGTCTCAATTATGCATCCTTGTATATGACAAGAAAGAAAATAAAACCCAAATTGAGCCCTAATACAATTTTATTTGAACTCTACATGTATTTTGCTGTCATGAAGGGGGATTCGTTCACAGTCTTTAAGTCAATGAAAACACCCAGACTTGTGGGATTTCACCTCTGACAGTCGTAACTGCCACAAAGTATGGGATTACACATTTCATAGTTTTAAGAAAAAAGGCAGAGCTATAAAAGACTGAAAATTTCTCTATTAATCAAAGATAGTATTTGACGTGTTTTAAGAGTCATACTTAAGCTTATGTATTTTACAACCTCTATGAGAGAGAATATGTAACAGGACTTAAATCTCTTTGGAACAAGTCCGCTTCTCAGACAAATGTTGGTCATGCTCAGAAAGTGACTGGTATTTGCAAATTTGAGAACTAAGGAAGATATCTTACTAAAACAGCAAGTGGAAATCCACTGAATGCCCAGATGTGTTTAGATGTAATTCCTCTTTCCATGTTCTACTATTAGTTCACTCACTACTTATGAGTAAAAAACTGACCTGTGAAATACAATGTTACTTTATCTCTTTTCTATTGCTGTTTTATTCTTTATTAGGGCTGAGCACTGGTTTACTGGGACTACAATAAGCAAGCTGCCAAAACGTTGTGGCTTTAAAACCCCGAAGTCCTTTCAGTCCTTTAGACAAATATTCATCTTTGTGAACCCTGGGATTTTGTGAAATTTTCCTCTGGCATGTTTGAAACAATTTTTCAGAAATCCTTCTTCAGTAGCTTATTCAGACTCTCATTATTATAAAATGTCAACATTTGACACAAATTGCTTAGCCAAAACTGGCCAAGTTCCCTTACAGTTAACCTAGCATTTATAATTCTCACTGAGTCATTCACCCTGTACCAAAGGCTTCAGTTCTAGCTACAACTGCATTCTTCCTGTTTCATCCTTGAGTAAGTCTGGATTGAGACAATGGTGAACTATGCCTTTGAATCTGGAACCCCAAAGGACCTCAGAGATCTCTTGCAGCTACAACTCTTTGCCTTGGAAAATGAGATGTGGGCCATTCAGCACAGAAAAACCTGAGTCAACCAAGAGCAGCACTGTTGAGCAACACCTTCCAAATGTATTTCCCTTGATTCTCATTGACCCCTTCTTACCACCATCATCCTCTACCATCCCTGTGGTCTCCACTTTACAACAGCCATCTGCCTTCATTTCCCTCTCTGCATATTTCTCAGGATACCATTACATCAAACTTTGCACCTCCTACTGCTCTTCATTAGCAGAGGGCATTGCAGTAACACAGCGTGGACCCATCTGGGTCTGGTCTCAGTAGACCATAGACTTTTGGCCACTCATTGCGGTGGGGTTGAACTCTGGGGAACTCTCATTAATTTCTTCACCTGAAGTTCCTAATCATAATGCTTGTTGTAGTTTAGCTCTCTCTGTTTCACACTGCTGTTTTTCATTCAAATGAATATTAGTTCTCACATCATCCAGTTCGATTTTTTAAGAAGCAACTGAACCTTGCAGCACGTTTAATGCTTTCGGTTCTGACAGTTAATTAAATTACTTAAGAAAACAAAACAAACAAAACCAACCACCAAACCGAACAACCCAAAAAACCTAAAAAGAATAAAAGTGCAGTAAATTCCTTTCTAAAAACAAAGGTAAATCGCAAACATCTATTAAACATTCAACCTTAATACAAACATTCATAGAATTAAACACACGTAATCTTCAATTTTTTTGTGTTCTTGGAAGACTTGTATCACAGCTGTTCTCTGAAGGTTTCTGTGGGGAAGAATCTGCTTTTGAAATCACAGCACACAGACGGGAAAAATGCTTCATGGTTGAGAGATTATCTGTCATTTCCCTGAGATTTTAGTATGTAGGGACATTAGATTCATAAACCAAGAAAGGTAACTGACAATCTACTGCTAGAAGTGCAAAAATTCCTAAACATGACAGGAAGCATATTTCCTAAGGGCAGGGAGAGTAAAAGTGCAAAAACAGCATAGACAAGGGACCAACAAAAGGCACATGCCTCATCCAGTTTCTACAGCTCAGCAATCCTTCTTCCTTCCAGCCAGTTGCAATGAGTACCTAATACAGCAAAGAAAGTAATCTCAGTCCTGAATGCATCAGAATTCTAGAGAAGCAACTAAAGAAAAAGCTAAAGGCCACAACCTCTAATGAGAGTTTTAGTCTCCTGGGTACCACAGGTTCTTTAGTTTCATCAACCAAGCCTGAATTCATGAAGCATATAACTTGTGTTGCAATTATTCTTACCTTCTATGCTACTCGTTGCCAGACTGCACTAGCATGATTTTGCCCTTTTTAATTTTTTTTAACGTGCTTTTGTAAGGGAGGCAGGGGAGTTAAAAAGAAAGAAGCTAAAAACTGTGCAGTGCTGTACATTTTTTTATGGTTTTGGGATGGGGTTTTTTGTTTATTTGTTTGTTTGTTTTCCTACATTGGCTCTCCCAAAGGTGTCCTTTTTTCTATGGTCTTTTCTTTGTAGGCACTTCAGTTCCACTGCTGTTTGAGTCCAGCCATAATTTGGCTCTGTACAATGAACCCCATAATATAAATCTCATGCTTAGTAAATTGCTGTAGAAGCAGATTATTTTCTTGTTTCTGTGACTCTGCTGAGTCAGTTTAAAATCCAACAGCATTCAACACACATTCAAGCACAAGACTTGGGTGTATGATATTCATAGCACACGAGCTAAAGTTCTATGAAAAATAAGATGAAACCTAGTTGTTAAACTGAAGGTAAGTTATATTTAGCACTCTGGAGTGCTAAACTTTTCTTTAAGCAGAAAGATATCCACAAAAACAACATTTGGAACAGATGAATTTGTATTTTCATTCACTTTTAACAGCAGTAGAATACTCAAATGTTCCTCCCCTGCACACTAACTCAACAAACCAATACCCTACAACTTTAAGTCATAATCACACAGCAGGGATGTCTGTTTATGAGGGTGTTTAGTAAAGACATAGAATGAGATGTATAGTCGAGGTGACATTCTTGTCTAGCCACTAGTGAATAAACTCACATCACCAAAAATTTGGACATTACTTCAAATATTCTTTCTGATTAAGAATGCATTTAAAGCAACAAATAATGTCAAATGAATATACAGCAAAAGACAATCTAGATATGTGAAAACCTTTAACAACCTGAATAAAATATGGTAGGTTTCACTGGGAAAACAAGTAACTATCAATAGCTCACAAAGACGAAAACTTGGACAAAATAAATTATGAGACTCCCAACTTTACCTTTCAAACAATTGTAGTATTTTTTCAAAGGATTCAAGAGGAGTCTATTTTCAGTATTAAAAAAATGCATGCCTCAATTTGGATGATGTCACCTCCCCAAGCTATCACCACTTCTATCAGTCACAAGACTGGTGAGGGAGCATCAATAAGTTAAAAAATCTTTGCCAGAATGATTCTCAAAAAAAGCTCCCTATTGTTTGTAGTAAAGGAAAGAGATCAATGAGATGTTCTGATCAAGCATGAAGCACACACTCTTCATGATTGTTGAACTCAGTAGCAAAACCAATGATGCTTACATTCAAGTCCCTGAACAAGTGTTGAACTTGAGGCTTATGGTATCTTTAGAGACAAGACTGGAAATTGCACTCTGAGCGAGCATTTAAATGATTTAAAAGTCATTGCCAAGGATGACAATGGAATTCTTTTGTTGTCCTTGCTGTTTTATCACTACGTTGTACAAAATTAGGCATACAAATCAGACTTGCAGAATCCCAAATCTGAACTCCACTCCTTTTCATGTATAAGTCCTATTAAATACCAGAGGAGAGAAAAGAGAGCAATGAGGAGGAGGAAGGTATGCACACAGTCTTTGCTCTATCTACAAAAAATTGCATTTTCTTCACATGGAATTGTTAGTGCAATAGTATTCAGGAAGTGAAAACATAAGATATGGCTAGATGACTGCCCATTGTGGAAATCTTCAGCTCCTCTGCCTGTGGGAAAATAATGACACTTTTAAAGGGAATCTGCAAATCTGTTTCCTGACAAAGAGATAAGAGTCTAGAGCATATATATGGGGAGAGAAAGAACTGAGAGGCAAGAAAAGAACTGTACAATCCAGCTCCCAAGGAAATGCTTATTGAAGAGCTATTTAGGAAAGACTTTATGCTTCAAAAAATTTGGATCCTCTGAGAAAATAGATTTGGCCTAGGGAGAATTTGTAACAGTGAAAACGCCATAGTTTTTCTTCAGTTGAAATAAAACAGTTTCTTTTCCCAGAATGTTCAGAAGGAAACTTATTGATCCCCAGCTCAACCATTTGTTCCTTCTCCCAGACCAGCACTCTCTGACATGAATAACAGAGATGATGCAGGTAAAAGAAGGGCAGGGGAACAGGAAGAGGGAGGGGGCACCTAGTGAAAATACATCTTTAAACTTAGATCATGCCGTGCTGAAAATTGGAGCAGGGACATATTCTAGTATGTGAAGTGCTTTCTTGCTTGATTTATGTGGATGTAGAGTTATAACAAGAAATAGAATAAAATGTAAAATTATTTAAACATGTAAAGCACAATTTCCTTTTCCACAGGAGAGTCATCTTTTGGAAAATGAGAAGGAATTAATAAGAAAAATTACAGCTGAATGAAGCAAGAGGGTTGTGAGACTTTTTTTAATTCATTTTGAAAGTCCCACTGCAGAGAAATCAGAAAGCTCTTTATTTTTAATTTGGAGGTTCTTACAGTATAACCCTCGCAAAGGCCAGTTGCTCGCTGCTGACTCTGCAAGTCTCCCTCCCTGCTGCTGGTGCGAGAGTGATCAATGAAATTGACAAATGCCACTGACTGCCGAGTCAGCCCTGCAGAGGTTTGGCTTGGGGAAATTTGCACGCTGAAGAGTCAAAGCCAGAAAAACGGATATAAAACCCACTGAGACAGAGTTGTCTGTGCAGAAGGAGGTGAAGAACAGAACGTGAAGGTAATGAAGGACACAAAGGGGGCAAATGGGTGGGTGGGAAAATGCAAGGCATTTTATTCTCTATAATTTATGGACTGTTAAAACTATTGAAGCACATGATGGCTAGGTTCAGCACTGAGAGAGAGATTAAGAGGGTGAAGGGACAGATCACAGTATAAAGAGAAAAAAAAAAAAGCTTGCTTATGAAGTTCTCTGCACCAAGGAGTGACTATGTAAGACAAGGGATGTAACAGATGCTCCTCCCGATAGTCCTTACAGGTTTTTAAGCTGGTAGGAGTAGATCAGAGTTCAGACTTCCAAGTGATGGACATCTATCTTGAACCCAAGATTCTCTAAGAATTGAGTCAAATGGGTCTGGTTTTATCCTAAAACTTTGTGCTGATGGATTGATGTGAATTTATTCGCAATTTACGAGTCAGAGATCTTGTTAAGTACTGAGAATCCTAGACACTATGAAAGTGAAAAAGAAAGATCATTATGAGCAATCTTGGTATCAATTTTGATTACAATTTGCAGCATACACCAACAAAATCAACAAATCTTGCCTTTTGCCCCTTCTTTTTCAAGGAGCCTTTCTCCCCTTACATTTAATTCACTCATATAATACTTTGGTTCTCTTTTTATGTTTTCTCTTCTGGCATGTTTCTTAAAAACATATCCTACTACTATATGGCACAAACACAACTGCCTTTCTAGCGTTTGTCATGTACTTTTTAGTCCACTTCTTTTTGTAACTTCCTTACATTGGGCTTCTGTAAGAAGCACTGCCCAAACATTATACAAAAACCAGACATATTTCCAAAACTGCACTAAGAACAGTCAATAGCTAAAGTTTCTTCTGGTTTTTGCAGCAACTTGTTCTAGTGTTTCAGAGTTCTCTTTACCCCTTAGTAGGAATTCACAAGTCTGAAACCTCATCTAAAAGTTATCCATTCCAACCATTATATATGGAAATTTTTTTCAGACATCCTATCAAGTCCAAAATAAGATCTCCTCCACTACTTTTAAAGAATCTTCACGAGGGAGCAGAAGCTCCTCCCACTCCTTAAAGCTGAGTATTCTATTCTACAAAGAGGTAATTGAACTAACGCTAGCAAAGATCACAGGTTTACATTCTGAGTCAACTGGAATTTTCCTGTTAAGAGAGATATCACATTTTACTGAGAAAGGATAGAGCAGCAATCAGTTGAATTGGAAAGATGCCTGTTGCGATTTTAAATAAAATTTACTCTGATCATAGTATCATAGAATGATAGAATATCCTGAACTCAAAGGGTCCCCAAGGATCTTCCAAGTCTAACTCCTGGTTCTGCACAAGACAGCCCCAAAAGGCACACCATGTTCCTGAGAGAATCATCCAAACATTTCTTGAACTCTGTCGGGATTGGTGCTGTGCCCACTGTCCTGGGGAGCTTGTTCAGTGCCCGGCCACCCTCTGGAGGAAGAACCCTTTTCTAATACCCAATCTAAACCTCCCGTGACACAACTTCACGCCATTCCCTCAGGTCACCACAGAGAAGAGATCAGTGCCTGCCTCTCCTCTTCCCCTCATGAGGAAATTGCAACTGTAATGAGGTCTCCCCTCAGTCTTCTCTTCCTCAGAAGATCAAGTGATCTCAGCTCTTGAAGAGACCAAGTGTCCTCAGCTGCTCCTCACATGGATTCCCCTCAAGACCTTTCTCCATATTCATTGCCCTCCTTTGGACACTCTCTAACAGCTTAATATCTTTCTTATATTGCAGTGGCCCAAACTGCCCACAGGGTTCCAGGTGAGGCCACCCCAGTGCNTATAACCTCATACTCCCAAATATATAAAACTAAATTCCCAGGCCCACACCTGGGTTTGAGCCTCAGAAGGACTCACATAGTTGCCTTAAATATTTTTTGAAGACAAGAAGCAATATTACTTGCGTGACCTTTTTTTTTTTTTAAAAAAAAAAAAAAGATCCTGAAAGATAATTGGTGATAAAAGCTCAGCACACTTTATGTGAATTTTTTTAAAAACCAAACTCTTGAAGCTTGGGTTGGCTCTGCTTTCAATCATTTATTATTTTTCAACAGCTGGGCTGTTCGTTACAAAGAAGCTTTGCAAAGAAAAGTACTGGCACTCTTTCTCCAATATTTTTTCTTCCAGGCCAAATAGATTTTTTAAAGTAAATTTTAGAAACTGCTAGAAGCTTCTGACAATATTTTGGAGTTTTAAATCTTTTAAACTCAGGTAACAAATATCAAAAGAAACATTGAGATTGTTGAAACAGATGGAAAGCTTAAATATTTGTTTTATAAGATATCTTAACCATGCATCCACCTATAAAACGTTACACCTAATCTGTTCCTGCCACTGTTCTAGCCAGAAAAAATGGAAAACAATGTGACAGTGATAGCAATAACAATCTGCTCTTTGGAAGTACATGGATTACAGTAAAGGGAGGCAGAAATTAGTCAAATGGTAACATCATGGGAGGTCACAAAAGAAGATTTGTGCTGTGGGGGTTATATTTGAATGGTATCACAGTCAAATGGTATTAAACAAAATGCTAAAAAATAAAATATAAAACAACATAACATGATTTTTTTTTGTAGTGCTCTATTTCAACACCCATTTATGAGAGCTGGTTTTAACACTTTTTGTTCAATCTGCTTTTTTCTTCCAGTGTTCGTGCTGCAGCTGAGAAAATTCTACTTTTAAAGTGCCTTAATTATTAACAATTTATTAAAGAAAAAACAACAAAAAGCAATAACAACAACAAAAAACATTTCAGGTCTGGATATTTTAACATGTTTGATACAGAGAGGAAAAAACAGTGTTAAAACTTTCCAAGTGAAGAGTATGTAGCCTCTTCACCTTGGTAGCTATACTCTCACTTTTTTCTTTAAAACTGTGTTGCATACCAAAATTAAAAACACAATGAAATGACAAAATACAATGAATTAAATTATCTGCCTCAGGAAAATCTCTGGCATCAAAGTAAGGATTAAAAAAAAAGCAACAAACCAACAAACAAACAAAAAAACCCAACAAGATCATTCATCACTCTTAAACTCCACATGTTCAGAGCCCAGGGCCAATAACAAGGTAACTTCGGAGTTGCCTTACTCAAGTGATCTGCTCTACCCCACTATGAAGAATAGAGTTATGTTTCAGACTCATTTTTTAATCTTTTCTTTCTGATAAAAAGAAAACAAAATATTCAGAACTGCTGTGCATGGAGAATTTTCACTAGAGTAAAAAAATTTAGCCACCATTTACATAGCTCATTTTGGCCTTTTATAAATGTCTTTTTTTCCCTTCCCACAGTATTGAAGAGATTATAATGGCCACAGTTTATGTGAGAAATGAAAAGTCTAGATGTTTTATAGAAAAATCTTTATCCCTTCTTAACTTGTTTTTGAAGATAGTTTTAGTCTTTCTTATCTTCTTACGAGTGTTGGGTTATTAAAAATCTTCTAAATTCCTCACAATCAAGGAAAAAAAAATATCCAGATACTTATGCTCAAAATTACATGAAGAAATATGTATATTAAGCAGCGTCCCCAGCAATGTCAAATCATAGCACTTGATTTTATTAGTTTTCAATCTCAGGTTGATGTGTTTCTGATTAATGAAGCATTTGTTCTGCATCACAAAATAAGTGAAGAATACCCTTCTAGTGCCAATGACTTGCATCCAAGAGTTAATTACTACGTGACCTTCAATCATGCTCTTGTTTTAGGACTAGAAGCACCTCTTTTTAATGTGAAGAAAGTTTTAAAAGTGAGAGAATGTATCTTTGAAATAATATCCATGGCATGCTTTGTAGTCACATAGTGATATACATTTAATGGTCTGATTTTAAAACTTGCATCACAAGCTTCATCATAACACTGACATAAAAAGATAACTGATTTATAAAACACTGGGAACATCTAAAAATTCCAGATAAGATTAAAGCACAGCTCTTCTGACCAGCTATTCTGTAACTACCATAACCAAAGAATATAAATAAATAAATAAAATAATCCTCATCACACATAGGTTTTCAATGCCACAGAGAGGCCTAAGTATCATGGTTGATGAAGATGTTAGAAGGATAATCTTTCTTTTATATGCTGACAGGTTTTGATTATAAATTCTGACCTCCAAAGTCAGTCTTAAAAAAAGAGAAAAGAAAAGAGAGAAAAGAAAAGAGAGAAAAGAAAAGAGAAAAAAGAAAAGAGAAAAAAGAAAAGAGAAAAAAGAAAAGAGAAAAAAGAAAAGAGAAAAAAGAAAAGAGAAAAAAGAAAAGAGAAAAAAGAAAAGAGAAAAAAGAAAAGAGAAAAAAGAAAAGAGAAAAAAGAAAAGAGAAAAAAGAAAAGAGAAAAAAGAAAAGAGAAAAAAGAAANAAGAAAAAAAGAAAGGAAAGTTTCCATGGAACTCTGTCAACACTACATGTATTCTTCCTAAGAAGATAAAACAACACTCCGAAACTATATTGCTCAAAAAAAGCCAGTAGTTTCCTAGACTATAACTAGGAAAATTCTTAGTAAACCCCTCTTTCTAAAGATACTTGAATGCTGCTCTAGAATTAGGAACACAGACACCACTAAGATGGATCAGACTTGTGGTTCACCTAGGCTCCACTTCTAACAGTACAAAATTCTCTCTAGTTCAAAACTAAGCAAACCAAACAAAATTTTTTTTTATCTCCCAGTACAGGGCTCTTTGAAAAACATTTCCCAGAATTTGAAGTACCACAGTTGATATAATTTCTAAAACAGCTCATTCCTAATGGAACTTGAAACATAAACAACACTGTTTTGCAGTCTGTCACAGTGTTCTTTCCTGTGACTGCTACAGCACATTTCAGCTGACAGTACCAGAGAACATACAGGAAATAAAGAATCTCATCTTTGAAGAACAATGGCACAAAATTCAAAACATACTGTGGATTTAGTAGAGTCATAATCTCATAGAAACCTGGAAAATAAGCCACAGGTACCAACTTTCAAGAGCATTTGATAGACTACTGAAGTAATAGCGCTATCTTAGTGTGGATAATGTGGGAAATAACTACCAAATGAGGCTTTGTGTCCTATTACTTGTCACGCTACTTGCCCACTGATTATTTTCATTCCCATTTACTCCCTTCTGGCTTATCTATACATAAAATGGTTAACACTATGCATAGAGCTTTTTTGTACCTTAAGTGCATGTCTGTCAATTGCAGAAACTTACCTACCATGGCAGAAATCCCACGTAACAAGAAAACATGGCAAAATGGTTAAGGACCCAAGTCAACAAAATATGTGTATGTCGTTATCATCCACCCAGCCCATTCACCGCAGCTGAAGGATCAACAACAGGTGGAAAGGACAAGAAGTAGAGGACACTGGGGAAAGTGGGGAGATACAATCAGGAAAGAGAACTTCACTGCATCTTTCGGAATTCTGTAACCAGGATGCAGGCAATTGTTTCAGCTTCACCCTTAATCCTGATAATCACTGGCACTAAGACAAATTTGCAGTAAGTTGCAAAGTGAGACTTCACTACAAAAAAAACTAACAATACGCAAACCCAAGTTGTTTCATAGAATCAAAAAATAGCCTGTTTTGGAACGGACCTTAACGATCATGTAATTCCAACCACCCTGCTGTGGGCAGGGACACCTTTCACTAGGTTGTTCAGAGCTCCATCCAACCTGGTCTTGAAACTTCCAGGGATGGGGCATCCACAGCTTCTCTGGGCAATCTGCTCCAGTGCTTCACCACCCTCACAGTAAAGAATTTCTTTGTAGTAGCTAATCTAAGCTCTCTTTCAGTTTCAAGCCATTCCCCCTTGTCCTGTCACTATATGCTCTAGTAAATCTAGTCTCTCTCCATCTTTCTTGTAGGTTCCCTTTAGGTATTCAGGGAAAAAAAATGGAAAACATGTGCCACTCCTGCCTCTGTATCATCACAGGACCCTCCCCAAGGCATTGTTAGGAACTCAGGCAGGGAGCTGCTCCCTGGGGAGTAAGAGCAGTGGGGCTGAGGTTGTCCGGGCACAATTACCCTCCCACACCAGCTCCTCACAGGACCTTCTGTGTGGACACCAGGCTGTGGGCAAAACCTTCCCCTGTGAGCAGGATTCTATGCCATTGCTCTGCAACTTTGTCCTTGTAGAGCGGTAAAGCTTGGAAATGGCCCTGAGATTAGCTCAGTTGGTTAGAGCACAGTGCTAACAATGCCAAGGTGGTGGGTTTAATCCCCATGGGTGCCATTCGCTTACAAGTTGGACTTGATGATCCTTGTGGGTCCCTTCCAATTCAGAATATTCCGTGAAATAAATTGAATAAGACAGATGACGGTCCTGTGTTTAAGTGGCACTTACACCTATTACTCAATCTAATGCGCAGAAGTTTGCAAATTCTTTTATTTACAAACTAATCCGGGAAACAGTCTTTGGATAAATGAAGTTTGAAAAATAAATAAGTAAATGGCATTTCATGAGGAGATAGCTTGTTAATTTATGTCCCTCACGTTTAATTTTCTTGAAAATAAGCTCCCATATTCATAATATCTACAACTGCAAGCTGCTATCCAGACAATTTCAGTGTACTTGGACATCACACCTCTGAGCTTGCCTTCTCCTTCAAGTACATTCCACAGTTACAGCTATTCTTCTGTTCATACTCTGACTGACTCTGTGCCTGTTAACTGTTGTTTCTGGGGGTTTCCAGGGTGCCACAATTAGACACAAGTCCTGAAGAAGGAATAATTTAAAAAACGGGAACAAGTGCCGTGCCACAAAGAAACCCACACATAGAACAGAATGAATGGCTCAAAGAAAATGCAATTCAAGTGTCCACTCTTCCTTATTCAAAATCACAGCTTTGACTCCTTTTGTCACTCTTGTTTGGTTCACTGTCATCATCCCTGCAAGAGTTTGGCAATCAGAATCTGACAGAAACTGACAGTAATGCAGTCATCCTTTGCTTTCCTTACAGCGGCAGCTGTCAGAAGCTATACCATATTAAGCCAAAGTACTAGTCATCATGAAGCTTTTCCAACATTAAAATTTAAGAATACACCTTTGGAGAGTTTAAAGTAAGTTAGGATTGTCATTTCATGATAGATAGAGAGATAGATGGATAAAGGAATGAATGAGTAAGACAGAGAACAAGTGTTACAGCATTATATGAACGGGTCATTTTGAAATCCCAGCTTCTGTGTTCTTGCTGTACAAATTCCAGAGTAGGGATATTTCACAGAATAACATTCCAGGTACCATTTACTGACTACATTAGTAATACTAAGGACCTTCCTCACCTTTTTTAGTAGATAGTAGATTAAAAACTGCACCATTCTCGTGTAAGTATTGTTACAGTATTTCTCATTCTCTCACATCTCTTTGGGAATTTGTCTTTTTTAGGCCAGCTCTGTCCTATCCAGGCCAGTTTCTCTCTCACATACAGTCTGAATGTGCAAACATGCCCACTTGTAGAAACACATATCTTTTTGAATGCTAGCTGGTCACAGGAGAGCTTAACCCCAAAACAGCCACTGAAATCAGCAACAAAAGGAAAAAGTCAATAGAGGTAAACAAAAAAACCCCAAAACCAAAAAACTTTCCAGGTATGAAAATGCTTGGGTTTTTTTCAGGAAGTCCTACTTAACAATGTTGAAGAAAAAGCTAAATCTCATCCTCTCAGGCTAAATTATAATAACAAAATTAACTAAAGTAAAATAATAATTAAAGAAAATAAAATAGCACATAGTAACTACCAATATTAACAGTGTATCTAGTAACAGTATCTAGTGCTCGTGTACCTGCAGAATGCTTATGATGGAAAATACTACATCTGGTCTAATGTGGACATTAAAATACACAAGCTGACAATGCTTATACACAGGGAATATGGAACCTAGAGAAAATTACCTACAGGCTGCTCACCAATACATAAGAAAACATATTTTGTGAGAGAAATTCATGTTAGTTTTCCTTGTTCTAAAACCCTTGATCTCTCTGCTGAGCATCCAAGAATGGTAATCTAAGGGCTTGTGTGCTAAAGAAAAGGTTTTTTTTCCTTAAAAAACCCAAACCCCCTTTACAACTGCATTAACACCACAGCAGAGTCCCAATACTTCGCTAAACACACGAATGTGTTTCAGTACAATTTTATTATTTACCTCTAAACACTTAGAATAGAATTAGTGCCACAGAATTATGCAAGTAGGGGTGATAAAGGGCTGTGCCCAGGGTACCTCTCTACCGCAGCCCTACCAGGTGCTGTAGGTATGCCCTCCACAAGATAATGTATTCCTAAGAGGTGGGTGCTTTTGCTTTTTCTCTCCTGAACTGCTGCATGTTGTTCCATATGTGTGTATATATATATAAAAAAAAATCACTCTCTTCATGTTAAGGCTTAAAGACCGATATTGAGGAAGGAGGAAGAGCAGGATGTGTAAAGCAGTGGGAAGAAGCAGAGCCAAAGACTGCCCATGTCTAAAATATTGTAAAGATTAAAGGGATAAACCATTTTCCATGGTCTTTACACAAGATACAAGTGTCACTAAGTATAAATTGCAGCAAAAAGGATTTAGATTAGCTATTAGCAAAAAGCTTTTTGGCAATAGGACAAACAGAGACTGCAATACTTGAAAACTTAAAATGTGGGGCAGCGTAGCAAATACAGCCCAGCTAGGGTGGGGTTTGCCAGCTAAGCTAAAGGGCCTCCTGAAACCCTTCCAGCTTGGTTGTTTCTGAATTTTTTACGTTCCTATAGGATCGTGTCAACTACAGCAATTTTAGGAGCAATTTAATTTGAATGAAAATATTGTACCCTTCTATAAAAGTTTGGACCTCTGTTTTGAGAGAGTAAAGCAAGACACGCTCAAGAAAAAAGGGCAATTTCATACTGATGAAATACTCTGGTGAGAAAGAATTAGGCACAAATTTAAATAAAATTTTTGGTGTGATTAATTTGGAAAGAGTTGGAACTACATTTAAACTACTCAGAAATAATTTCTCATACATACCAACATTCCCTATGAAAGGCTCAGCTGACACTTGTAGAAACAGCTATTAGCACAATATAAATAGCACCAATTTATGCATTTTACACAATGCTCTGCATTCCAGCATCTAGAAATTTCCTACATTTTCTGGATGGTTATCTTTGTTTTTACATACTTTCGCTCTGTCTAGTCCTTGAAACTTGTTATAGCAACATCTTTTAATAGAGACAGCATAGAAGCAAAATGCACTTTTAAAAGGAAAAAATTACCTCAAGCTATATATAGAATTACCTGAGAGTTTTGTCTTTTAAAGAAATATATTTTGATGGTGGATAACCTACTTCTAAAAGCTCCACCATGTAAGCTCCAAAAGAATTTCCTTTTTTCCGAACTTAGTCTGTTCTATTAAAAGTACAGTTTTGTGCTGTGGTATACTCTACAGTATCCATGCATATCAAGAAGTGGTGACAAGATATAGAGGGACAGCAAGACTATTAAATATCCATCATGCCACTCTGGATCAGGCTTAATGCAATCAGAAACACATGACTACATCAACTTATCTCCTTTGATCAAATGTGATTAAGTAAGTCATTAATTTTCAAGACAAATAAAAAATGCAAGATCATTTTATTATAAATGTAAATGCCTGTCTTCTTAAATGATTTTTCTAAAGGAAGCCCTTCTAATACAGAACTTTGTATACTTCAGAGAACAGTTGTTTTAACATTGGTTTTAATTTTAATGAAACATTATGTATTTGTATGCATGTCTTCTTTCCTTTTTTCTCACACTGCTCATGTTGTCAAGCAAAATTTGTGCATCAGCTTGATCAAGATAATTTCATTATACCATTGTTACCATTATGACTTGGGCAATTAGTAGTTTATAAGAATAAATTTATAGCAATCAGTGATTGAGGCACATTTGCAGTAGTCAGGGTGTAATAAAGCCCAATCAATTTCTTTCATTTAATATGTAGGCTGTGACCCCAGTTTTGATGAGAACTCTTAGCTATTTCATCTTTAAATAAAAAAGAATGTCTGCAAGCAATTATAGTGGTGTGTTAATTGGATATTCCTTTTTATCTTTTATACTACAGAATGCATTGCTAACGAAATCCTTGTTTTCTATCTCATTCCCTTTCTCTCTCCCTCTCTGTAATGAACTGATATTGACTTGGTGTATTTTGCTGAGACAATGGGCCAGATTTTGATTTTTAGTAGCACTGGTGTAAATCTGGAGTGACTTCTCTAAATTAGATAGAATTACCAAGATTTCTATGCACACAACTGAAATCAAAACCCACTCCTCTTTTTTCAGGTTTTGTTACCAGTAAAAGAGAACCTGATTCAGAGCTGAATGCTACTGCAAGCTATGATCAGTCACTGTCTTATATATGAGCTGAAGCTGAAGTACCAACTGGATTGCAGTACTCAGAGGGACGATTCCTAAGCTTAGAGCATTGGGAAGGCTTAGTCTTTGCCTAAGGTCCTTTACTGCATTAATTCCACGCTGATTTAAGGTATCTGATGATAGATGAAAGTAATACACACTACATGAAGAAATGAGACTCCAACCCAGATCTAATCAACATTACACAGGCCAAGTTGTACTTGTTTCATGTTCCATGAAATCACCCATTGACCTCTACAGGTCCATCATTTGGGTAACAAGTTTCTACACAGGACTAATAGGAGCATAAGAGTTCAGATAAAAGGTTTTGTGTCTGTAGCACGTACACATTGGAACAGTTAACCAAGAATTTTTTCGTATTTATTTCCCCTGCAGCAGAGGTTTTTTTACACATTGCAGAATTTCAGCATTTCCTTGGTTTTATGTCAGTATTTTGGAGATTCTCCATCACACAAAAAAAGAAAATTACAAATGGGGTTTTTTTAAAACATCTTCTGGGACTTAACCTTCAGTATTTGGAACTTAACTGTTCTGGAACAGAATTCTGGAATAATTAAAAGAACCTTGCATTTTATGCTTTAGCAGGTATACAACTTACTCTGGAAACATCTTTATTACCTATTTTGTACATATAAATAATTATGCAAGAAAGATATGTTACAAGTAACAAAAATTTTATCATTCTTCAGTGTTAAATTTTCATGTCCTGTGACACTTCAATTAAGGCAAAATCGTTTGCGTAAAATTTCTCATTTGTACCCTGAATGTAGAAAGCCTTCAAAACACTTGTAGCACAATCTGATCATATTTAAGTGTCTCCTGATCTATGCAAATGCTTTTCTCTAGTTCCATGATTTATCAATATTTGTGATAGTTTACTACCTGCAAGGTTTATTTCTAATGTAATTGAAATAGATGTTTTCCTTGATGTTTTCTAAGGCTGAGGCAATGGAATCCTGAAATCTTTGGTCCTTAATCAAGCAATCCTACTGAAATTAAGAGGAATCTTACTTGTATGCAAACTCGGTGAAAACGGAAGGGTGTTACACTGCTTTGTACATCAGAAACTTAACCCTTCCAAACATATTTGAATTTATTACGGGGAGAAAGATTATTAAAAAACAGAAAAAAAGCTTTCCTCAAAAACTTAAGGTAAATAGTACTTATAACCTGACCCAGATGAACAGAAAGAAAGCAAAAAAAAATCAGGCAGAAATGCATGGTAGGGGATAGTTTTTGTGCATCACTTAGAAGTATTTTGCTGGTGAAAGAGCACAGGTAAGGCAATAGACTATGTTTGTACACACACAGACACATACACACACATATATTTATGCATACACTATGTATAGCCTAAAATAAAGTGTGTATATGAAAGAAGAAGCTGATGAAACATTGTGACCAAAATGACAAAATAGGATCCATGTACCCGGATGGCTTAATGTTAAAACTGTCTTCTGATCATTTTGAAGATATATGAAAATACGCATTTATGCTATAGCTTGTATATCAGCTTTTCCAAATTTAGCAATAACCATAATCAGAATTTCTAATGCTTGAAGACAGTTGTGTAAAAATTCACCAATGTCATGAGTTTCTTACATAGCTATAAAGGCTTCAGAAGAATACACAAGTGGACTCAAGCTTATGTCTAATGGTTGAGGATACTGTGACAATGTTCAGTATCGTTAACTTATCAATTCTGTTATATTTCTTAGTTATTCACAGTCTTAGAAGTGTGGGGGAGTGTCAGATAGAATGGAAAAATTTCTTTTTAACAAGGGCAATGGACATGGTCGAAGGAGAATTTCAGCTCTCAGTTCTGACATGGATTTCCCTCTGAGTATTTTACAAAATTGCTTAGTTGACCCAGCCCCCAATTTCTCTTTTGCAAAACAGCACTTCCTAAGGAAATGCTTAATGTTTTCCTTGTCCTGAGGTTGTGAATAATTTTTGCAACTACAAACTAAAAAAAAAAAAAAAAAAATACAGCAATATTGTTTGGAACAGTTAAAAATATTAAAAAAAAGCTGTAAATACATCATATTGTTAATGAGCAAAATGGCAGTATTTTCACATTGTAGCAGCTTCTTTCTATTTTTGCCATCACAGTGATAGAATTTAGGAACAAAACTTGCTCTGGCTTTCAGGTGGGTTTTGATTGCTACCCTTCTTTCCTGTTTCTCTCGCATATTCTCACTGCTCTCTTCCCTGGGTGCATTTGCTCCTGCACAATACCTTTTCCCCCTCTTAAACACACTGTCTCAGAGGTGCTACTGCTGGTGCTGATGGGCTCAGCTTTGCCCAGCCACAGACCCACCCTGGACCCAGCTGGCATTGGCTGTCTCGGACGTGGGGGAAGCTTCTGGCAGCTTCTCACAGAAGCCACCCCAGCAGCGGTCCTGCTACCAAAACCTTGCCATACAAATCCAATAAACAGAGTTGCATGGTAAACTGGGATTGATCAATAGGTTTTGTGTCAGCGTTCCCATCTCCAGCTGGCGGGAGTGGACAGGTTTTGATATGAAGCCCTCATTTCTACCACAACAACACGCACAGCTCTGCAGCTCGGACTGACGTCAGCAGGACAACTGACAGGATCAAAAGCGATCACCACTAGGTCACCATAGTTTTATTGCTTAACTTTAGAGTATGAAATACAGTGTCAAATAACAAGTTATCCATGAAAGAGGTAACCAACTGAACCCAAAATTTCCTCTTCTGTCACCCAGTGGGACTGGTAAATGACTTTTCACAGGCATTTTCATAATTAAGACAGACCAGCTGTTTGCTGTTTCAAAGGTTGACCGGGGAAGCAAACTCCAAGAATGAGCATTTCACACAAAAATATTTCTACAGGACGTCTGCTAACTTCTAGAATGGACTACTATCTAAACACATTCTCAAGCCTCAGGTGTATGTGTAAGTATAAATGGCCTTGTCAAAACGGTTCAAGCTTTTCCAGGAGACGTCTGGATTCTGTGTGTGTGCACAAGGAAAAGAAACAAAAACCAAGAGCCATTTGTATGTGTGCTCTGGAATCTGTGTGTCTGTGGAAAAATCCAGAGGAAAGCACATGTACACATGTGCACTTGTGCCCTCACGGACATCTGAGGAAAAATATACATTTATAACAGTGCCAATCACTCCCTGACAAACAACAAACTTATGGAAAAATCAACAAGAAAACAACAGAAAGTTCCCTGACTTTTGAACATGAGAGAGGCTTATCATTAAAAAAAAAAATAAAACCTAAAAAATTTAATAAATTAAGGTGCACCAACCAGTTATTCTAGTGATTTTGACAAACTGTAAAAGACATTTTTTCAACACCAGTGATACTACTTATTAATTTTACTTAACTGTAAAGCATCTAAGATATATTTGTAATGTAGGCCTCGACCAGTCAAGTATGATCATAACTATGAAGTAACTAGTCAAATACCCAAAGGGTTTACAGCATACAACAACTGTTTCAAAAGGTGTGCTGACTTCGCAGGTTTTTTGATATCACATTCTTTTACATGGGAATACTGACAATATATGAAAAGAAAAATATTAGTATTTCTTTTTCTCCCAGTGGATAAACCACTGCAATTTAACCATACCATTTTCCATCACATGAAAAAAAAATAATCTTATGACAAGAAGTTTGCATCACATATAGGAAAAGAACTACTGCATCTGAAAAGAAAGGCAAAAATATTTAGAGGTTTTCTCCTGAAGATGTTATTAACTCAGTGGGGTATTTTTAAAGAAACTGAACAGGACAGTATGATAATTCCTTGGCTTGTATCAGAATTTTGTATCAGCATATGGATTGGGAAATGTGTTTAAAAGTGGAGTTTAAATAATATCTTCTCTTGGCATTATTCTGGTGCCAGATTTTATTGATTTGAATGATACTTGTCAGCAAGATGGGGGGAAAAAAGGGTCTTCTTGTTGTCACAGTTGTTTTGTGCAGCTATTGATGTGATGAAACAATTTAATTTGTGGAATACTGTAAAGCAGCAGCTGCCTAATGGAAATGAAATACTTTAAGAAATTGCATGCATAAAAGCTTCTAGGTGTTTAAACCTCTGGTCAAATGAGACAATTTATAATGTTAACAAACTTAATTCCAGAACAAGTTGTATCACAATTGGACCTGTCACTAGACTACAAGTAACTGTCCCTTATGATTCATTATGACCCACACTGCTTGACATGTGGACTGAGCGCAAACAGAGTGTGGAGGGTGAGTCAGGAGAAGGGAGATAACAGAGATAAATCTAAATTCATTCTGGAAGCAGTCACACTCAATGACATATTCACTGACTTCTTCAACAGCTCATTTGATAATGTTCTTTCTGCACTATTCATTTTTCTGAAAGATGAAAGCTGGCTGAAGATCTCATCTGCTCACTGATGCAGGGAGAAGATTTGAAATTAGCACAAAAATAAAAAAAGGGAGGGGTGGGGTGGAAAGCAAGCACTTTCTGATGAACAGTTTTTTGGTCCTGACAGGGAAGGCTAAACACCCTGCCTTTTCAGGTCACCTTTAATTAGATCTGCATTATAATTCTACAATATGTCAATGGGCTGGCTCTGTCTGGCAGAATTGTCCTTAGAGAAGAGGGAATGCATTAATCACAACAATTAATTGCTTGAAGAATGGAAACATTGTTTTCTGTCTCAGCTTGTAACATGATACATATTTGTATAAATTTTTTATTACTGTTCTACAAAGCCTCAATCCAGAAGGTTAATAACGTGAGGGTGAGAAGAGTCCAAAAAGCGTCAGTAATACTTGGCCTTTTATAAATTCCTGGTTTGAATTTTCTTTCCTTTTTTTTTTTAAGGGAGGAAGGAAGGGGAGGAGGAGACAATGCTAATTGCATTAGCCAGCCAGAATGTTATATAGTTCATTACTGGAAATGAGAATTAAAACACCAGCTAACTGCTTTTCTCCACTGATACTGAAAATATACTACACCTGCTTCTGCTGATTTGCCCAACTTGTTAATTATCCAGAAAAATCTGGGTCAGTATTTTATGACCAAATTAGTTACCAGCTAAAGATTACAACTGGCTTGCCAAAAAGAAATTAAGAAGTGTCATATTAGGTGGGGGAAAAATAAAAATATGATACTTAGGGGTTATTTTGGGGATTTGTTTTTCAAAAACACTTTAAAAGAATGCTTTCCCTTAAATATCCATTAATTTTACATCGAGAATTTAAAATGCATGTCAATATTTCATAATTGTCAAGAAAGTTTACCAGAGGAGTGTCTGGTAGCCTGCTTTGCATGAATGCTAACACGCACAATATGTGTGTCTGTAACCACACAAGCACTGCATCAGCACTTCTGTATCTCCTCTTGAGCAGTGGACATGGAAAGAAACTTCTGCAAGCACATTCCTTCACTCTTTTTCATCTACTTCATTGCAAACACATGTGTGAATATGCACATTTTTGTGCATTCATGTCCCTATCAACATTAGCTAAAAAAAGGCCAAAAAAAAAGAAGAAAAAGTGGCAGAGCCACAGAGAGCTACATGCTTCTAGACACATAATGCCTAACTCTGGGATCAGTCAAATACTCATTTGCTTATTCAGCACTCCATACTCTGGGCCACCATTCAGATGTTGTCTCTGCCTGCCCTTGCTGCTCATATGACTCATTTGTTTTCCCTGATCACATCAACAACCTTCCCTGAATAAATTAATCAATCCCCTTTCCATCCAATAACCCTTTTTATTTTCTAGATTTATAATGTCTGTTATCAAAAACCCATTTTTCTCACATCCATAACAGATGGGAAAAGGCAGGAGATGAGAAGGGTGTGTGAAGGGAATTCAGTGAATCGCATGCACATGTATCTGACAAACCTCCTTCTTATTTAAATCAGGAGAGAGGAAAGAGATATAAACCACTACAATTATATTCACAAATCTTTTGACGTTTTCTAAATTTCCTAAATTCCTTGGGGGAAAAAAATAGGAAAAAAAAAAAAAAAGAGACTCTGCAAAAATTGCAGGTACTTTTTAAGAGGGTTCCAAAATATTTGTCATTAATACAGCAGTCTACATTTGTGCTCCTTTTCCCATTTAGGTTGTTTCCTCTCTCAAATTATTACAGAAAATGATACAACATAATATCTTTAATACAAGTACTATTCCGTTATCTGAAATGCAAAGATCAAATAAACAGCCCTCAGAATAAATACAATTAAAGATAGGAAGAAGCCAGTACCTTAGATCTTTAGATAGAATAAGTAAATACAGATGGAAAAAGACAGGAAAAGTAAAACTTTCAGTAAACCTTATATAAGCAAAAATACAAAAAAAAACCCCAGAACATGATTCATAAAATTCCATCTCTCCAGAAAGGCACATATTTACATACAAAAAGAATGAGACATTAGAACACTTTTCTATTCAAAAGAAAGAGAAAATTATGTTTCAATTATATTGCAGATATGTTCAAAATTTCATAAATAGCCATTCTGACAGGATGGAATATGGTTATACTTTTCCCCTCAAAACAGAGAGTATTCTACAAGGCCAGTACAGACTTAATCAGCAGTGGCTCTGTGCAAGGTGTAAGCTGAACAGTGAGACTGCCAGTCATTTAAGGCTTTCTATTAATGTAACACCTTTCCAAACATAAGAAATAATTGTTCCTTTTAATGAATTTAAGCCTTTCCTTTCTATGTTGTCTACCATCTTACATTCTCTCATTTTACACAAGGAAAATGAGTTTTAAATATTGTCAAATTGATTGTTACTCTTACGTATTTATTTTTATGGATATAAAGAACTTGCAATACAGTGGAGATTCAGAATCAGAAGTTGGTACATACTTCAGAAGTCATGACATATTCCAAAGGGAATTACTATGTATATTTTTTATACATGATTGTGAGACTGGGTCTGCATTAGTTTGGTCTCCCATGTGTTGCCTAGAAGGCTGTGGAAAGGAAAGTTTTTCTGATCTAAGGGAAGAGCAAAACATCCAAACAAAAAATTCTATTGCAGCAGTTATTAATTTCATAAAGGAAAGCTGTGTAAAAATGTTAAAAGGAAATCTCCTTATTAAAAGGAGCAGTGAAAAAGACAACAATTTTAAGGATGCCAGGAAATACGGTTATTGAGGCACAATTGCGGGAAAAAAAGGAGATTCGCCCAAGTCTGATATCTACAGAAATTCCTAGAATGCTCAAATACAGGAAAATAGAAAACAATACATGTATGCTATGAGAAGTGTTAATAGAATTATTTTAAATTCCTCATAAAAATATTATCAAATATCCTTTAGGACTTACATATGAGAAGTGTAATTAGCATGGTTAAGAAATATGAGGCTAGAGCAAAAGAGTTAAACTTTAAACTAAAATGCAAAAGGAAGGAGGTGGAGAGGTTGTTCTAAAGGAGCCTTTTTTAGGAGGAACAGGATTTGTCTGAAACAGAAGAGCCGTTAGAAGGGGTAATGTGAAAAAAATCATGAAATGAACAATAGCAAATTGTCCTGAATGGGCAGATTTCACCCAAGAGTTCTAAAGAAATACAATATATTTTGGTGGTTAACATAAATAAAACCAGATAACAAAGAAATGAAAGGTAATAAAAGGTGAAGCAAATTCCCCATAAAAGTTTCAGGAGATCCTAGGGAGCTAAAGAGCAGTAAATTTGATTTCTATAGCACATAGGTTGGTGGATATATAATAAAGAGTAGAACAGGGAGTCAAGTAGGTAAATAAGATATAGTGGGCAATAGTTCAGGCATTTTTGTAGATCCAGTCAAACCTTACAAATCTATTAGGTATTTGAAGGAGTCAATGTGTATGTTGACAGGAGTAATCCAGTTGATATATATTCTACACCTGAATTTCTCACAATCTTATGGCAAAAGTGCTCACCAAAGGCTCTTTCTTAAAGGCGTTTATTAAGAGGAAAACATTAATTAGTGAAGAGTAGGTATCTATACATTTCAGAGACTGTGAAAGACAGAAGTCAATAGACAATTTT
Organism: Grallaria varia; assembly: GCA_013396735.1. Classification (NCBI taxonomy): domain Eukaryota; kingdom Metazoa; phylum Chordata; class Aves; order Passeriformes; family Formicariidae; genus Grallaria; species Grallaria varia. The sequence goes on from VWZG01006949.1 coordinate 325,893, forward strand.
CCCACTGTACAAGAGTTAACAGTGGAATCCTATGGTGACATGTGCTATCCTAATGTATTCCTGAAAGATCTGGAAAGGGGCTGAGAAGTCAAATATTTTCTGATAGCAAAGAACTACTCAAAATATAATAATAAAAAAAAAGAAAATAAAGAAAAAGGGGATAGCAAAGAGTAGCACAAGTATCTCAAAATACTGAGTGACTGTGTGATAAACTGCTTGATAGAATTCAGTTTGATAAATTTAGAGTGATATATCCAGTACATACAGAGAGATATTAAGTAAAATAAATTTAAAAAAAAAAGACAGCTTAACTATACCTACCTAGTGATGGATGCTAATTTACCTACAACCAGTCAGGAAAGAGAACTCAAAGTCATTACAAATCTTGCAATGATACTTCTATGGAAATGTCAGCTCTGCTCAGCGGCAGCTAAAAAGGCAAATAGAACATTAGGAATTATTTGGAAAGCATTAGGAGCTTAGGAGAGAAAGTCTCATTGCCATTAAAGAAATCCATGGCATTCTGGTCACCCCATCTCAAGCGGGATACAGTAGTAAGAAGGATAAGAGGATGATCAGAGATTATTTCCATTTGAAAAGAAATTAAATGGACTAGCTGTCAAGAAAATGGCTAAGAGGGAATACCATAGACACACGTAAGGGTGAACGATATACAGAAAGGGATTGGAAACTCGCTCAATAAGGAAGTTAGAAGTATCCTATGGAATTTTCAGCTGCGAATTTTAAACAAACACAAGTTAGCACTTTTTTATATAATATGCAATTAAACTTGGAAACTCATCACCAAAGGATATTGAAAATTAAAGTGGTTTTGAAAAGCTATTATGAAGATTCATGAAAGAAGCGTTTATTAAAGGGTGTTAAACAAAAAGTTACGGCTAAAACATTGAGTTCCTCTGCAGACTGCCAAAAGCCTAGCAGGAAAAAGTGGAGAGTTATGCCTATGTACTGCCTCTGTCCTTACAGACACCTCTGCCAGATCACCCCTGCTGTGCATACGGACAATGCCAAATCCAGGAAGGAACAGAGAAGATGGAAGAAAAGTAAGACTTCACACAACCACTTTTTCACTGACATCCACACTTCCTGGTGCCATGACTGTCCACCAGAAGCAATTTACAAGACTGAAGTGTTACCTTACGTATGTCATAAAAGACCAGGGACTAATGACAACTCATTAAACTTCATTCCTTATCTTTACTCATATTGGTAAGTTATTGATGTAGTAATTAGGGATAATATTGCCATTTTATGACCTAAGTGTATATTCTTGCAAATATAGGGAGGATGAATGAAGAAAAATACAGTAGTCATAATCTATAGTTGCCAGATTATATTCAGATTCTCTTTTAGTAGACCAATTCTAGTGATTTTGGAATTATATATTACCTGAAAACATTAGAAGGTGAAAAACGGATCTAAATATCTTTTGACATACTCAGTTATCAGACTCACAGAAGAAATGAGCTTTGAAAAGAGGAGGCAGAACAAAGAAGGTAACAACAGAACTGTTTTACTTCATATAGTTTTACTTAAACATTCTTAATGTAATCTAAGATTCAAGACATGGTCTTTAAAATGGAATTAAAACTAATTTCCCCCTCTTCCCCCACGAATTACTGTAAAAAATAATAAATATAAATCTACCAAACATTAAAAGATACTGTGTAAATTACCTCCAAATGTGTAAAGCCTTTTCTTCCATACCTTGGATAAATACGTGTTACGCTGTTCACTCACTGGCATGCTTGATTCTATACATATATCCATATGCATTAATAAGCTCTAAAGAAGCCTCCTATCATTAAAACAGGCAGGGATGCTTTGAGGTTTGTTCCACAAAGTATTGAACTAAGTTTTATCAGCTAAACCGATGTGTCAAAAAAATAATTCTATTCAAATGAAGAATCAGCCGAGCTTCATATTGGGCTTGGGCATACATTTTTGTCATGAAGCATTTGCTTATAAATCACAGAAGGACCTCAGAATAACAAATAAGTATATTTCTTTAGTCTCTTCTAGATGAAAGCTATTTGTACAAAACAAAAGGTAACTGGAAAGCCTGTAATAAACCAAACAGAGAAAAAAAATCAGGGCCATACGGCACTGGAAACTCATGTTTCTTGACACTATGCAACCCAGCAAACTTCCTTGCTCAGAACAACTAAAAGTAGAGAAAAGCTGTTGGGTTTAAAAGCAATTACGAAATTATGTTATTTGTATTCATGCACCAAAACACAGTGCATATTTTATTTTACTTTAAATGGGTATATAATTTCTCAGGAATGTTCAAGAAAATGGAGTGCTGTGATAAGTAATAATGCAGCAAAGCAAGTTGAAAGACAAGGCATGGAAAACTGCCAGAAGTCCTTTAGTCCAGGCTCCTGTGTGCAGGCAGCCAACCTCTGGAACCTTGTACAGGCGAACCTTGAGTACACTGGTGGGAGAGCAGCCCCTGACTCACCCAAGACAGTTCTCACAGAGCACACCAGCCTTATGAACTCTATCTGTCATGGGACTCCTGAAAACCATCTTTGCAAACTGAAGATGAGCTTTAAGAAAAGTGCATTATATGCATGGAACAAATAAAAAATATTTTTTCCTTATATAGCTAATAGTTATTCCTTATGAACGAATTCTTCAGGAGGCGTGTTATTCCTAAAAATCTCTAAATACAGCAAGTTAACGCTGTTAAGAGATGGTTATAGAGTTGATGTTTCTTAAGCATTTAGAACAAGCCTGGAGGATGGACTGCAAAATGCAAAACAAATTGTAAAGGTGTGCACAAAGGAATATCTGCGCAGGGCACTTGGACCAAACATGAAAAATGAAAGAATCTGAAAAGAAATGCTCACTGGTGAGCTGTGTACTTATCAGCTCTCAATACTATACAGCTTCTTCTGGAATTTATGGTAAAATGTTTAGAAAGTAAGTTTCCCTTTAAATAATATTTTCAATACATAGTTTACATAAAGTTCTTTCATGCTTTTTTGCAAGGAAGGAGCTTCAGAAGATTTTTTAGGCAACTATGACCACTTCAATTCCTTTAAAAGCAATATAATAACGTAAATAAAAATATCACTCATATATTAAGAAAAATAATTAGAGTTACTTCCTGCTAAATTAGAGGGAAGTAACTTTGAGACTAAGATTTTTTTTGGTCTGATTTAAGCTTTCCTACATCAAAGCATGTTAGCTTTGAAATATATTTCAGTCTCTTTTTTCTTTCTGCTGCTCTGAAGATATTTCTATTGTGTTTCTGTGTCTAAGAGAATAAGAGAATGTGTACCTTAAAATACGTAGTTGCATTTTTAAGTTCTGTGCACATAAAAAAAAAAAGAACAAACAACTGCCTGCTTAGTTTAAGAATTTGATTGAAAAATCATCATCAGTTTGAGTGAATAACACTTGTTTTTCATACAGAGTGTTTCTTATTTGTAATACACCTCACATGTAATTTGTAGAGGAATAAGAGAAATATAAAAATACAGTCTCAGGGCGATAGGCCTTAATTATTCGTCACTTTTTGGCCAGTAGTAAAGGAATTGCCAGCTAATAAATGATACCTGGAGATGGACTGATGGTTCTGCAATTTTCTAGTTCTGTCAGTCAAAACCAAAAATAACTGCCATACACATTTATTAAGCCATATATGAGGCTTAAGAAAGCAGGAATGAAGTGCAAGAATTGTTTTTCCTATTACAATTTCAGAGTTTTAGAAAGAAAGAACAGGTTTTAAGATTACATTCCAGCAGTACCTACTTTCCTCTATTTCCATACATTTTACCTTTCTAATCTGTGAAATACAAGAGAAAAAAAAAATCCAATTTCCATGTTGCTCAGTGCTACAGATGCTGCTGCTATGGAAACTACCCTTCATGCGCCAGAAATGAAGACATACTGTTGATGTACAGTTACTGCAATGCAAAGCAGCATTACTTTTTAATTTTTCCATTAAAAGTCTAATATAAATGCCTAAAACATTGCTTCAATGCATTATGCATTCTTCTACTTCTAGTGAACTCTATAGCACTTTTGACTACTGAATGTTGTAAGAGATTTCCATGGAGCTGTCAGGTTATTGTCTGAGGCATACAAAAGAACATTGTGTAGTCTAAGTTGGAAAACACAGGACTCTATAATAACCTGCTTGTTTGTAAACTGAAATGATGACATTTATCTAATAGCAGCTCTACCTAGAATCTATGTATGCTTGAAAAGTAATGCAGGGAATATTAAATGGCAGTCTTTTGATCATAAACAGTACCTGGTCTAGTGAGAAGCTCAGGCATAGAGAGAAAGTGACCCCTCCTCCCCCAAGACCGTGTCTACAACCAGTTTATGTTTAGGGTTAGCTGGCACTCTGTACTCCCTTTCTTCTCTTCTTTAAAGGTTACTATTCATGTGTCTGCTGTAACTTTCAATCAATTTTGGTTTTATCTTTCTAACTCATACTGTGATAAAACTGTAAGATAATTTCCTGAATGAAATGAGCCCCCATCTATTGGCTATGCAGATTCAACTGAGAAATGTTTCTGTTATTAGTACTGCTCATTATTACCCCAATTTTAACTGTTTAGAGCTGGCACCATGCTTTTGTTCCATTTCTGTGTAGCATCATCCTAAACCATTGCCAGAACTACTCCACACATCAATTCAATAAAAGAAAAAAAAAAAAAAGGCCCCAATGGACCACAAGCAAACAAAATAACTGTTGGAAAGTTAAAGAAACGGAACTATAATACAGGGATGTGCTGGTTTTAAAAGTAAACCGGCAGGAGAAATGAATCCAACTCAAAAAGAGTTTAGAAGTCAGAACTACAATTTATTAAAAAAGATTACAATGGATACACTGATACAAAGGAAAATTGGTTTCAGCCCT
>VWZG01006949.1:336916-480864 GCA_013396735.1 Grallaria varia
AATGTCTTGTGAAATTAAGCAGTGGGGTTTTTTTCCTTCTCCCTGTCTCTGACAACGGAGGAAGTCAATGAAAATGATAGACTGACGTTCAAGAACTATAACTTGATTATTCTAGCAGCAGTGAAAGGGAAATGCTGCAAATAATTCATCAGAATACCAGAGAATCAAAAAGGGGGAAAAAAAAAAAAGAAAAAAGAAGAAAAGCCCATGACAATATACTGTATATTCTGGCATGATAAGTTGCTTCACACAGCAGATAATTTATCCAAGCTCTGTGATACATCTCATTAAAAGAACAACCCCCAAAATAACTTCTGATTTGCTATGTGCTGCTCAATCTAGTCTATCAAAAACCAGTCTCTTTATACTTGTAATGCTGGCACTAAGAAAAGTGTTGAAATAAGTCACCTTATTTTGAAATACCTTATAGGAAAATAATATATTCTACATTACAAAGTACTTTGTTTACTGAACAACAGTATGTTAACTACACTCAGCATAAAATGCTGCAGTAAACAGGGTTACTTTCCATTGATTTTTAGTGCACAGTGATGGGTGTAGGCTAGTCCAATGCTTCTTATCTGACATGGTAGATAAATTGACAAAAATCTTTAGGATGCCTGATTAATTTGATAGATTAGAAGGTATACCACAACTAAGGAATATGACACAACAGTACAACTTTACTACGGTTTACGAAACGAGGGAAGGAGAGGAGCTGTACAAGTAGATTGACTATAGTACCCACTATTTCATGAAGTCCTACATTTTATATCCTATTTCTATACTCAAAAGATGTAAGGAAAGAAAAACACTTTGCTTACACTTTGGAATTGGCGCTGTGTATTTTGTGGAAATAGAAGTTGATGTGTCAAGTGACTGGTACTGAACTATATGGCCTTATAAAAATTTTGATAAGTTAGCACAAAAATTGTTCACTAGGAAAGTTATTGACATTCTGAATTTCTTCAAACTACAGAGAGTCAGAAAACTTACATTACTAAAATAAGAATTAAAAGAATTAAGAACCATAACCATCTGAGTTTATAAACACTGTGAAATGAAAAACAGCACATTAACAGAAAACTCAGTGAGGTGTCCAAGTCTTAAAGGTTTACAGCTACAACCTTTCTTCTTTNTTATGCTGCCATCACAGATGTGACTGCTTCCTGGGTAAGCATGGCAGGTATACTGTGAGCTTATTCACGTGGCTGATAACGGGATAGTTAACAGCCCCAGAAATCAGAAAGCTGATTATCTCCTGGTACACCTGTGGCAGGTGTTACTGTGGTTTCAAGTGGTTTGCCATCTGAACCAGCTAGCCCAAGACTGCATGACCTAGGCCGGAGCTTCGGGATTATGATTTCGTTTGTTTCCTCGTGAAATTTTCCCCTCTAGTCTTACAGTCTTAAAATGAGCCCTGCCACTCAACAAGGTTTGTTATACTGTTTAAAAGGGAGCAAGCCATAGATAAGATGTAATTTAGGAAGAAATTTTTAATAACCTCTCAGCTGTTAATTGCTGCTTCCCAAAAGAGACCAGAGACAAGAGTGTATGTATATGAATGTTCCTCCTCCCCTCCATTCCCGGGAAAAAAGCTGACACACGTCCCAGCTGGTTTGTTGCCATTGCCAAGAACATCAAAGAGGAAATGCACTTGCACAAACAGCTTAGATGACACCAGACAGCTGGGGTTTGGCTCTTCCTTTTCCTTCCATTTCTGGGAGCTGTGCTTACCTCCAAGGAACAGAAGTCAGGAGGAGAACTACTGTAGACTTTTGTTTCATTCAGTCTGTTAATATCAATTCACATCTCTGATGCTCCCACAGGCAGCTAGGGTTAGATGGGGATCTTCCACCTACCTTGCAAAAGGCCTGTTGACTTGGCATACTAAAATAATGCTGAACACATTAATGTAAATGCATTCTCCGATTGCACAAAGCATGCTTTTGACAGGAGCAGAAATACTTCAGAAAAGTTACTATGCAGTAGTGAACTTTAGGCAAGATTTAGATTGAAGTTTAGGTTGCATTTAGAAAATTAAGTCTCCCAACAAGAAACTCACTCATCCCTTCCAACCATGTCCCTCATGACAAAGATGAGGGACCTGTCCTCTGCTAAAATAAACTTGCATTCCTGCAACTACTACCATTTCTCCTCCTTCTCCTCCTCTCAGACTTTGCTTTCATCAAATGACCAATTCACAGGACCTAAAAGTTTCTCTCCCCCAGTTCTACCCCATGTTTTAGTCTCTTTCATCTCATTTAAACCGTTCTTATCAATGACTCTGATAACCCTTCCCCATAGTCAAAATTCATCCCATCTTTCACTTATCAGACCTTCTTCAGTAGCTCTACAGCTTACTCTGAAGAACAGAATTACAAAAGCCAACATCATAAAGACATCACACATGCAGAACTAGCAGCTTTTAATGACAATTCTGTTTCAGGCATCATTTCAGAAACTAGAAAATGCTCAGCTTATGCAAGAGGTCTCAATCTTCCTCATAAGCACCTTTCAGTATATCCTCCACGGGTCACTATGATATCCACTCTATCACTCCAGACAACAGGTAGCACAGATCTCCACTTTCACATTTTCATAGGTCCACCTTCAATACTAAGTATTTCGCATTCTTTTTCTACAGCACCATAAAGGAAGTAATCTCTAATCCATCCACTCAGGTGAAGTGATTGCTCTCATTGGTCTTGACTGCCGGGATATGACTTCCACAGGATTTGACTGCTATACTTTTTGACATCTTTAACAAGAAACTTGTCTTCTTTCATCAGCTCAAGAAGTGGCTACAAATGTTATGCTAGTAAATGTGCTTAAATTAGATCATCTCCAGCATCTTCCATCTCGCAACCAATTTGCTCTTCTCTGCTATGTCAAAGAGGAGCTATTTATTCTCATATTCACAAAGACACTATTGCCATCTCTGATTGAGTACAGGGCTGAATATTCTGTTGTCTCCTATCGCTTAAATCTTTAAAGTATCTTTATCCCTTTCTGGATTAGAAGAGCAGCAACATTTTAAACTGTGACAGTCATTTCTAGAGTGCTCATCTGAAATGCAGGCAGACGTCCCAGAGAACATATTTGCAAAATTATTAGTTCTGGAAGATTAAAGCAGCAAAAAATTCTGGTACATGATCGGGAAATCTCTGCATTAGAGAGACATCCAAAACTCTGGGATCCAACAGTGTCATATAGAGATAGCAAAAAAGGGGGGGGTCTTGGTTCTGAAACTAGAAAAACATCAATAAACAAGGGAAAACAATTCAAAGTTACCAACATTCACAGTATCACAGAATCATCCAGGTTAAAAAAGGCCTCCAAGGTCATCAAGTCCAACTTTTGACTGACCACCTCCTTGTCAACTAGACTATGGCACTAAGTTCTATGCTCAGTCATTTCTTGAACATTTCCAGGGATGGTGACTTCACCACCTCCCTGGGCAGCCCATTCCAACGTCTAATCACCCTTTCACTGAAGAAATTCTTCCTGAACCTCCCCTGGCATATCTTGAGGCCATTGCCTCTTGTCCTGTCTCTTGTTGCCTGGCAGAAGAGACTGACCCCCAACCCAGTAAAACCTCCTTTCAGGCAGCTGTAGAGAGCAATAAGGTCTTGCCTCAAGCCTCATTTTCTCCAGGCTGAACAACCCCAGCTCCTTCAGATGCTCCACATAGGATTTACTCCCTAGAGTAACTGTCACAAAAAGCCAAATGACAACATTGTCAACTTTATCTAAATCTATAAGCCAGAAGACTGTAGTGAATGACTGCGACTCTACAAAGAATGTAACATTTGGTTCTGCAATAAGTTTATGAATTTCATTGATTTACAATTGCTTATTTAGATTTGCATATATGTATGAAATTAAGCAGAATAGCTATTATATTTATTGCGTATTATGGTCTTTGGTAATAATCAAGACCATCATCTTAGAAACTGTTTCGTAATCCAAAGATATTTAGCAAGTTTTCACTTCCACACTATTAGAGGGAGGGGGAAAAAAAAAAAAAAAAGAAAAAGAGGAAGAAATTTGTTCCTTTTTTCCAGGAATGCCGTGGGAGCAAGATAGTGCATTGTTACTTAGAACATAGCTTTTAAAATTCACTATGACTGCTGTATATTATGATTGGCTCAGGCATTTGAACCAGCATGCAATGAATACCGTTGTAATTTTTGCAGTCACAGAGCAATGAATGCTCCATGTTATTTTGCTTGTTGCCTATATGTAGAGAGCAATTTGTGTGGAGAACATTACTGTATCTGTCATGTTCCATCTAAAAGCACTGATGCAGAACTACTGGAAGACAGCAGCACTGCAGTATTGATGCTCACGGCAGAAGAGATTTAGATACCATGAAAAGCTAATGGTGTTAACTAAAGAATTCTTCAATTCACTTCAGCAGAAAGGGAACATTTAAAGGAGGATTAGTTTAAGAATAAATGACAAAAATCAACACATTGAAATTGTGGAAAGTGCATATTGTAGCAATTATGGTGACTTTTTGATACAGTACTGACGAGCCAAATTATGGCTGTGCTGTATATTACTCTACAGTGTAGACAACTACCTTCACATAGAATGACTTTTTATTTATGGACTTGCTGTAAAATTATCTGTATGCTTTAAACAAACATGCTGTGCACAGAAATACACACCTGGTAAAACACCTGGTTCTTTTTTTAGCCTATATGCTTTTTACTGGTCCTGGAAGTTCTCTCCTCCTTCTTGATCTATCTTCTCAATTTCTCCTCTGAGATGGGCAAGAGGGGTAAAACTGAATTAATTTTCCCTCCTCTTCTTTGGGTTAGAGAGAAATTACTGCAATAAGGAGTGACAATTCTGCTGCGGTAAAGTCTATATGGGATCTGGGAAAAAAGTTGTGTTAACTCTGTGCAGGAAGAGATGGAGTGGTCTGTTTAAAAAGATGATAAATGAAAGATAGAAGGAGTTTTTTACTCTGTCCTGCACCATCAGGAAACCTAACCTTGGACAGTGAGGGCCAGTTAGGAATGAAATGCCAGAGCTACAAAGGCATCCACAGGATTGGCCCTGTTGTATCACAGTGACCTGCATTCTCTCATTGTGTCAGTCCTGGGAAGAAAAGAAGCTTTTGACTCTGTGTTGCGTAGGACTGTCATCAATTCACAAATCAGTACTGCCTAAGGAAACAGGGTTAATTAAGGACTTGGAAATTAAATATCCTGTTTCTTAACAGTCGTCTTAAGATGGTGTTTCTGCTCTGCTCTTCTTTGAAAGGATAATGAAATTTGACATGGAATTTTTATGATATATATATGTATGTATGTAGATATGAATATACATGTAAAGTTAGCCAAACTCCAGAATATCAGAATGAACAGAATAAGAACACAAAAAGCAATAACTCTTACCATGAGACAGAGTACTCTCTCTTGGTTCTACATTTCTAATGCTGAGGATATTTTCTCCCAGCTGTATCAACTACTTCCTATTAAAATGAAGTTATTCTCTTTCAAATACCATCATGGGGTTACATATATCTCCTACTTACTTACAGCTCAAATTTGCTCAGTTTACAAGTGAAAAGCATGGCTGATTCTATGATTTGGTAGCTGCAAAACTCAGCTTGGGACTCCAAAACCAATCTACACTTCCTTTTTTTTTTTTCTTTAGTTGTAACTGTGTTCCTTCAAATTCTTCTGTTCTTTCTGTGGCCTTTGTCATGAAGACAGTCAACAATGATTCAGATGTTGTACTAGGACCACTTTTTCTATATATACAGTATAATTCTCAAGTTGTTATTCCATACACTGTATGGTGAATAACAATATACTTACACAAGTAAATAAGATCTGTTTTAGATATATCCTATAGCTGCAATGACTTTTCTTAAGTATTTGCACATAAGATTAGCTGCCTACTTTTTATACCTGGTTTATCTTCTACAGTCCCTATATTTATTCCAGAGTTCTCAGTAAGACTCCTAGAAATTATGCATTTATCTCCAAAATATTCTTTTACTTTTGTTCTCATTATGTGATAAAATTGCAACATCTTTGGAGAGACATTACATTTATTTTTTATGTCTATATAAAACCTAAAACAAAGGAGCTATGTACTTTTTTTGAAGCATGTAAACAAAAAGACAACAGAAAAGAAATGTGAGATGATTTTATGTTTTTGGCAAAAAAAAAAAAAGATGGTGGAAAAATAATGTGCAAACGTGCTGTGCTGCAGTTGCTTCAAGTAATTATATGATTCTGTGAACAGTGCCTTTGAATAAAAACTAACAGGATTTTTTTGTATCATCTGTCTGATTTTTGTGACAAATTATCTCCTTGCAAACATTTTTGAGTATTTATTTCGGATGCTCTAAGTTGATTAATATTTTTCATTCCATTTGTGTAAAAATATCAATTAATATTTCATATTTTCTTCTGATTCTTTAGTTCTTTGAACTTATTTTTAGATATTTGCCTATTCTCTCATGTGTCTTATCAAATAATTGCACTCAGCAATCGTACCTTGTGAACTTCAGCATAAAACCATGTTCAACCCAGTTATATTTCCTGTAAAAATACTACTTTCTGAACAGTTCCTTGCAGGTAGTTTTAACCACAAAACACCACCAGTGATTGCAGTCTGTTAATGCCAACTACAATGACATGAAGAAATTCCAAAAAGAGTCAGTATTAGATCAATTTAAGAAAGGAACTCAGTAGGGTGTAAAAGGCACCCACCAGGGGTTGACTAGCACTTCAGGTACTGCAGTTGAGTAGGGAGCATTTAAATCTATTTTCTTTTGACCTATAAAGACTTCTAAGTGAAGAAAAAAACTTTTTAACAGGTACAGTCTTTATACATTAATTTTCTGATGTACCAAGTCTTTCCAGGGGACATCAAGGCAAATGTTTCAAGTTAATGGAGGGCATACTGTGGTGATTTGTATCGTCTGACACACGCTGAGGACAAGTAGTCATGGCATAACATTTCCTAGAACCTATTCTAGTTAGGCAAAAATATTCAATTTAAGCTCTTTTGAAATTCATCACAAGGATGCACAGCAAAAATACATGTATTTTAGCCAGGCTAATAGACAGGCTGGCAGAGAAACATCTGTACAGAAGAGTGTTCCATTTAATAGTAATTTGTCAAGATAATTGCGTCAAATGTGGTATAACCACAGATGAAGTCAATATTTTAAAAGACTTCCATCTTTGTTATCAGAATATTAGTAGCCTTTAGACCTTCATTACTTTCATTTCTGAGGCAGAAGAGAACATTCTTGTTTTGTCTTGTCCTATTTTAGCATTCTCCTTGCAATTAATATGATAAAACTATCAAATACTACGCTCTGAATTCTTTAAAAGAAAAATTATACTATTTAGGATAACATAAAGAAAACATATTGAAAAACCAAAAATTCCATCAACTGAAAAGCCCATCCAACTAAAGAAAACTCCGAAGTTTTATTTATTACCTACTGAAAGCTGTAGGAAGTGGTATGCCTGAGACTTTTAACTCCTTAAACCCTAGGAAGGATTGCTCATCGGTTCAGTAGCAGCGCTGCACAATAAGAAGCGGCAACTGTTCACCGCGATCCTTACCAGGGACGTGCCCTGTACCCAGCTACACACAAGGGGCTCCAGAGCTTGGGATCACTTGCCAGGAACCAAAAGGCAGCACACCTTACTTCAGCCTGACATGGGTGTAACCTGCACGACATGACTTGTCCCCTGCACTAAAACATTTTACTGCATCAGTGGTTTGATTTGATAGCAAGATGCAAATGTTTCAGTGTTTCGTCTTAAATGGGACCAGAAATAAAGAAACCGGTGAATCTTTGTAAATATTCGCTCGCACTTAACCTGATTTTTCAGTGTATAATTAAAATTTTAGGGCTATAAGTTTTATGGGTTTATAATAAACATTTCTTGCAGACTATACTGGAAAGTAAATCACATCTGATAATAAAGTCTGGACTTTACAGAAAAAAAACCTCTTAGATCCTTCCAAAACTGAATTACTCAAAAACTAACTTCTCACAGCATAAAAATTATGGGGAATTTTTTTGCAAATGTGTAGGACCTCTGTCTGTGATGGCTGGATGATTCTAGAAATCTTGGGGTTTGTGTCTGTTTCATAATTTCCTTTTTGTCTCAGCAAGTGAGACTAGAAATAAAGCAGTTGGGAGAAAGGAAGGGTGTGGGATGATAAGGGAAGATACTAAAAAATTATTCTACTGGGAAAAATTAGTTTTGTCAGAAAACATTATCCCGTACTGACTACTAGAAACTTCTCTAACAAGAGTTTACTGTGTTTCCTTTGTACTGTCATTCTGGTAAGTCAGTGCTGCAATGCATTTTCCAGCAGTCATCAAGGTGGTACAATTAAACCGGACAGGAATACAACTTGTAAGGAACCACACTGCCAAGGAAAAGGACAACAAAGACAAACCCCCCAGCATTTCAAGACCATTATGCAAATGGTATCTTGCTTTTCTCTAGTCAAATGACATCCTTTCTAGAGGAGCTTTTGGTGCATGCCTTTAAAAGCTTCACTGAACTTTTTCTACATCTGCAGATAAATCATGCTGACACATTTCTCATATTTTTCTGTTTCTGTTACCTTTATCTAAATATATCTCCAGATACAAGTGATTAATGCACCTCTGAATAATATTCATTCTGACAAACAATACAAAATCTCTCACAAACATACATGATAAAATAACACTGTCCAGTGCCAACTTTTCACTTCATGGAACCTCTGCATTCTGTAGCAGGACATTCGAAGCAGTTCTTAGTCACAAGAAAAATAATGTCAGTGGCACTTTGGTAACTTGGAAAAAAGCATTTAAACATTACAATGACTTCAGCAGAGAGATTACCTTAACTTTCTGTCACTGAAATATGACCTAATGAATATACTTAATCTGCATTCTTTATCAGATAAACAAAGCGCTATTCCAGCTCTTCAGCTGGACAAGACAGAAAAACAAGCTGTTAGACTTACAGCAGAAAATCCAAGGCATTAATATGTCTTTTGAGCCATATCTGGGTGGTGTAGGTCTGGCTTGCAAAGCTTTGCTCTCACTCTGGGACCCCTGCGCTGTTGCAGCTTGATGTCTGATGAGCCTGTCACTCAACACCCCACCATAAACAGCTGCTCAGCATTCTCCACAACAGGCTGTCTCTAAAACAAATGGAAAGTAAAACTAGCTCTGGAACCAGACAAACCTGAAGAGCCCAGCTCAAGAGCACACAGAGAACAATATGAATTTCCAGAGTTTTTTTGAATAATAGCAAAATTGAAACTGCCTTGGGTACATCCAGGCACAGCTGCAATAGCTAACTTATTCCTGTCATTTCATTGGCAGCCACATCTAAACAATCTGCCAAAGAAACTTTAACAGCTTCTCTTGTCATAAATGATTCAGCTGAAAGATATACAACCTTCTAAGCCAGGTGGTGAGATGTAAAAGAGGCCAGATCCTGCATGGGATATTTGGGGGGTTTTGGGGGGTTTTCTCAGGCTATATGGAGAAACCCATACCAATAGTTGATTTAAAAAACACTGAAGGGCCTTGAAGGCATGTATATTAATACCAGGAAAGGTATTTGTTTCAGACTCACTTGCAAAACTTTTGTTAAGAAACTACTCAAAGGATTTAATGTAACAGAAATTCACAGAATACAAATGAAATGAATACTTTGACTTGGTGTGTTATTAAGCACATATGGAAAAGATACCTTCCAGTGTCCAGCAAGAGCTTTGAAAATGCTGTAAAATGCATTATTAGAATTATAATCCTCTCCTGTTTTCAGCATACAGGTCCAAATAAAGGATTCAAAAAAAAAAAACTTTCCAGTTTTTTCTCCCATTAATTTCACCAAAATTACAGTGAGACAAAGAAAGGTATAAATGACGTACCAGCATCACTGTTGCTAAACTCAAAACCAGTGGCAAAAGCAAAATGAGAATACTTTGTTCCTGATTGTAGTTTTACTCACTCTGGCAGTGCCTATGATCTGCTGCAGACTAAATGGTAATCCCAAAATTTAGGCTCTACTAACAAAGAAGCAAAAGTACTGTCAATAACCCTGTAGTCTCAATAGGTCTCAACTTATGGTTAGGGAGAAAGGTACAGTACCAAGTCTTGTGGCAAATGCCATGCCTAATCCCAAAATAAAAGTGTTTATTTGAATTTGCTTTTCATTTTTGAGGTCCGTGTGTTTATGCGTACGTAACAAAACCCAAAGGAAAAGAAACACTGAAGTGATGAGGAGAGGGAAGAGGTGCACGTATTAACAGACTCAGTGAAAAACATTCTTCTCTTTCTGATACTTTACTACATTGAGACCAGTCTAACATATTCAGTTTTAAACTGGAATTTGAAAATATTTTCAGCCTTGTGGCAGGTGGCAGCCCACAGCAGCAGTAGGCAAATACTGTGTTCCATAGTTAATTTAAACTGCCTGCGGAAAGGTTAGTACTTATAAAAAGTAGAGAAGAGGCAAAGGCTATCAAAGAAGAAAAGAAAAGGAAGAAGAAAAGGAAAAAGGAAAAGGAAAAGGAAGAAGAAAAGGAAAAATAAAAAGGAAAATGAAGAAGAAAAGGAAAAAGGAAAAGAAAAAGGAAAAGGAAAAGGAAAAGGAAAAGGAAAAGGAAAAGAAAAANAAAAAGAAAAAGAAAAAGAAAAAGAAAAAGAAAAAGAAAAAGAAAAAGAAAAAGAAAAAGAAAAAGAAAAAGAAAAAGAAAAAGAGTTTTCTCTAAAATACCAGTTGTATGTCTTGCGCTCTCTCTCTGGCCTGCCACACTTAGTCTTCACTCACTGTTTTTTCTGTCGTCGTCAAAACACGTGACATAACCTTTCCAACTCCATAGAACAGAGTAACTTTCCCCTCAGATACTTTTGATTTCCATTAAATGAAACAACACTTAGGTTTTGTTTCTGTGATACCTAAACGTGAGTGCTGTAACAATTATCAATGGCCAAGGAATTTAAAACAAACCATTAGTGAGATCCGAAAGATTTCTTGAGCTATAAACCTGGCAATCACCACGTGGGGAACCACAGCCTTGTGACTGTGGGGACGAGCCAATTCATTAACTCGCAGCTTTGAGGAAGGACTCCTCTCCCTGAGCAGTGGAAGAAACAACCTGTGGTGAGCTGACTGTAGCCCCCGTTCCGTGTCTCCCTGTGCCCCTGGAAGGGAGGAGGTAGAGCTTGGGAAGGAGGGAGGCGTGGGATGGAGGTGTTTTTAAGATTTATTTTACTTCTCATTGTCCTGCTCTGATTTTGTTGGCAATAAATTCATTTGATACTTCCAATTCAAGTCTGCTTTGCCTGTGATGGTATCTGGTGAATAATCTCTCCCAGGCCTTATCTCAACTGAGGAACCTTTGTTATATTTTCTTTCGCCTGTGCAGCGGCTTTGGTGGGTGTCTGGCATCCCACCAGAGTCAACCCACTGCACTTACCCATGCTGACAACTACCCATATTTTGGACTCTCAGGGCATGTTGCCACGCTGCATTTGAATCTGTCCATGGGCTTGGAAGCAAATGTTGTAGGTTCCCTGTGGCTGCATCCAGCCTGTTGTGTGAAGAAGCCCTACAGTGTACCAAATCCCAGGGAGCTAGTGAAGCATCTTTTCCTCTCCATGTATTTACGCTTTTTCCTCCAGGGAGGACCCAAGTGACTGAGGAAGTAGTGCTCCACAGGGTCCCTTCTGCAAACACTGGCCCTATTCAGAAAAAGATGTGCAAGGGAGCCTCAGAAAACACTCAAAGTTTGATAGATCAGAAAGAATAAGAGCAGCCATTTATGCATTTCTCTTTTTCCCTGCAATTTCTTTTGTGTTTACATGTCTTTTCATCTTAAAGCAAATACATGCAAGACACTAAAGACAGACTTGCTTTGGGTAAGTTTTTGCTAAGGTCTTAAACTATAAGATTAATAAAATGCGTGGTTTGTTTTCCAATGGTATATGCAGGGCAAGAACACATTTTGTAATACATCACAGACATCTTAAATCAATGTGACACATTTAAGTTAATTCAGTTCTTTCTATCAGCACAATATCACTAGCTCTAGGTGGCTCTTATTAGCCATTTCCCTATTTCTCACTTTTCATCCCCAGGGAAAAATTAACAAACCAGTTTGTTTAAACTCTTCTTGAAATATTAGCTCTCCTGTTAACCCAAGTGACTCTGAAAATTCATTTGGAAAATAGAAAACATAGCATACATCTGGATGACTATACACTATTGTAACATACACATATTAGCTACTCCTTCAGTATTGCTTAAGGGACCAAGAGTGCATTTATCTTTTATGGAAAATTCTACCTACCATTAGAAGTGGCAAAAAGTAAATACACCGAACATCATGTAATTCCCAAGACAAACATTAATCAGATATGAGAAATATTATGATACAGGTATTTCAGCTCTCTTTTCCTTGTGGGACTCATAATGTAAATAATCTAAGCCACTGGATTGATTGTAAAAAACATTTAAACTTATGATGTCAAGATATTAATGATTTGTGTAGCCAGATATTAATTTTCCAATACTTTTAATTCATGTGATTAGCTTTTTGCTATCTACACAGAGGCTGAAATGATGGTACTTTTTAAAATGGAAACTTACCATTTCAGTGAGTAATGTAAAAATGGTATTTTATTGACAGTTACACCAGGACTGTAACTTATCCACCAGCTACACAGCGCTATTTTCTTAGTTTATGTGGACATTTTAAACATTTTTCTACATAGAGAACATTCCAAAGAGAACATCAATTGGATACCATAAGCATCTAAATATAAATTAATTTTGTCCTAAGTACATACTGAAAATTTCAGCCAGGAAATTCCACTAATGCCAGCTAAAGCTTTTTTCCTCTACAATGCTTTTACAGATTTTAACTTATATTTATTTTCCCATAGACTTAAGTGATCTTTCCCAGGGGAAATGTTTTATTTGTTTGTATTAAAAATATTAAATTTTGATATTTTGAAAGATTTTGTCTGAAATATCTAAGCATATGCTACCATGTAAAACTTTTTTCAGTTATCTTGGAAACTTTCCACCCGTAAAGATTAATCATACTCAAAGTTTTCCAGAGCAACACAAGATATACAAATCTAAATAGCAGGGATGTTTCAAATAGCATTCAATGAAAAGCAGCTGTCCTTAAATGATATATATGTANCATTAAATGTTTAATTTGGTTTTGCTCCAAATCAGAAAAAAAAAGATTAAAATGTTTTGTAATGCAAAATACACATCTCTAGCTTTTATCCACTCCACTCATTAACTTTTGTCAAATCAGTGCTATTCATTATGGGTGAATTTCTTTGTGAAATACAAAATAAAACTAAAAAGTCCATAACTCCCATCCTCAAGTTGTTCAATTGCTCAATTTTGTGAAGAACCAGTACTATTTTTTTATTCTTTTGGTTTTGTTCTTGTCTTAGTTTTAGACATCTGGCTGGTTTCTATTTTTCCAGTGGGCATTTTCTTTAATGTTCGGGATTTACAACATGAAAAAGAGACTTCACCGATTATCCAAGTACCAGCATTAGGTGTGATTAACTCCTATTCAAACAGCACATCTTAACTCATAGCTAATTTTGAAATAAAAAAAATTGCTTTCTGTTCCTGGCGACCATTCCTTATTTCCACCTTCTCTTCCTGCACTTTATGGACAACCATTCTCACACCTCAAAGAGGAGGTCATTTTGATAATCATCCACTTCAACAGCTGGCTCACTTGAAGTGACACTTTACACCTATCACTTTCCCCATTTTGATCCACCTTGCATGCGATTTTGTCCCAGACGCGCCATTACATGAAAATTCTGTTTAAAATCTGTAAAACGAACATGAGGTAGGGCCAGAACAGCTCTGTATTTATGGAAGATTAATACGTTTAAGCAAAACACCCTTAGCAATTGGTTATGAACAATTTAAGATGAATCTACACATTCAAGTAGAAAATATAATATTAACATGAACTAAGTTTAGTGCACAAAGATATTTGGCTTTGACATCCATTAATTTTCATCTTTCATATTGAATTTATAAAATTCCAGACATTTAAATGACATTCATCCATTTCTGTTCTCATGGAAATCTTCATATACAGAAGGACAAGGGCACATGAGAATGTATAGCTGAAATGCATAACAATGCGTACTTTGAGCCTTTTTGTCTTCCAGGAATTTCAAGCAACAAAGAGTGACATATTAAAGATATAATTAAAACAATGTAACTTTCAAAGTCAGTGTGTGTACTTGAAATCTGCATGTACTGTGCTTTATATGCTTACACAAAACCAATTTACCAGCGAAGATTTGAATTTTAGGTATTGGCACCATCCAACAGTGTTGCTGAACTTTGTAACCAAACTGCGACCCACAGGGGATAAGTGTGACCACAAAAATAAAAAGACATGGAGTAGGAGTACATTGTGGGAGTAACATTGGAAGTCTATATTTGCCACTTGTCCCACCCACAGTTTTCGGAGTGAGAATCAGATTTGTGGTATCCCTTTCTATTGGGCTCTAGGAGTATTTAAACCTTAATGCAAATTTACTTATGAAAATATTGAATGAACTATAAAAAACCCAAATCTTGGGTAATCAATGCCCTAGAGTTAAATATTATTACTTTAGTCAATATTATTACCTCATAATAAGGTCTCCTGTTTCCTAACTATAACTAATATACCTGAATTCCTAGACATAAGACCTTGCGTCCAACTGTGTTAAACACACAGGCCAAATGAACTCACTTAGCAAGAGTACTCAGCCTACATTGTAAAGCAGATTTATCTGTGCTATGATTTAATATTTTATTTCATTCAGCTGTGAACTTCACAAGGATTTTTTTCTTCCAATTTATGATACAAACCAAGAAATTGTGATTCATCTTTTCTCCAGAGGAAAAAAATTTAAACAATGGCAATCCATTCCTGTAATTTTTAGATCTATTAGACAGTCTGTATCTAATTAAGAGTTCCTGAACTTTAAACAAACAAACAAAACTGAAGAATTCATATGCTTTCCAGAATTTTTTGCCATAACATACATATTGGGAACCATACATACTGTATAACCATGCCAAATATTAATTAATCTATATATTTTTTTTAATTACATACAGATTGGACCCCAAATATCTAAGTGCAACACTGGGTTAACTTGTTAATTGATACGTATTTGATTTTTATGTCTAAGGTTCCTATTTCATTATTACCTTAATAACACTGTTTTACATATTGGTGCTTTTTCATCTAGTCCTAGCCTTTTTGTTTCCCCAACTTTGGTCTTCTCCTCCTAATATTTCTTCCACTGCATATACTTTAAACTGCTTTTTTAACCTCTCATAGTCTTCACACTGATTTTATTCTTGCTGTTTCGGAAAAGCAAACCTCTGGCACTGACAGGATGCTGTATAGCCCACAAAGTACAGATTTTATATAAAAAGAAAACTCTACAGCTGCAGAAGTTCAGTGCTTAGTACAGTATTTCTTTCTGCACTTCAGCTCTTGATGTCAATAGTATGACCAAAGTAACACCAGGGCAGCAATTAAGAAGGCAATCTTTAAAAAAAAGCACAAAGTAATATTGCACTAGCAACAGGTCTCAGGTGGGTAATGTCTGTTCTTATGTTTTTATTATAATTTCGAGAGCTTGTGGTCTATTTTTTTAACATAAATTCCTTAGTATAATATATATATAGTAAGGAAATTAGAGAAACAGTAACAATACACCAGTAGGCAATGTGACTACAATTCACAAGTTGAGATGTAATTTCCAGTGTTTTCCTTGTTACCACAATTTCTTATTTAGAAAAAAAAAACAAAAAATCTAAACAAAAACCTTATCTCAGAACTTCAAACAAGGAAAAGCCTTCATTGTCCTGTTCTGAATGTTTATCTGCAAAGTTTTATTGTGATCACTTTTCTCTTTTTCATAACAAACAAAGAGCTAAAAAAAATAATTAGAAAACAAAGCTAAAAACACTTAAAGAAAAATCAAAGCCCACAAAAAAGCAGCAGTTCAAACCACAAAAAGACCTTTGCTGTGAGGCTGGTGAGGCACTGGAACAGGTTGTCCAGAGAAGATGTGGTTGCCCCATCCCTGGAAGTGTTCAAGGCCAGGTTGGATGGAGAAACCTGGTCTAGTGGAATGGCTCTGCCCATGGCAAGGGGGATTGAACTAGGATATTTTCAAGGTCCCTTCCAGCCCTAACCACTCTATAATTCTATGATGATTTTATGGTCATGTAGACTGGCAAAATGAGCCAACACTGGAAAGATGAGCGGAAAAGAAAAGCCTTATCCTTGAAAAATTTCAAACTGGTATTATTAAATAAATAAATTTAAAAAAAAAATTAACCTGAAACAAATTCCGAAGCCACACTGAAAATGTAAGTGCCACAAATACTATACCTATGTTAAATTTCACACTGATTAGCCCTGATTGACCACTAGAGAAATAAACCATTTTACAATAAAATACTTATTAAAGAATCGTTACTAGATTTCTTCATATGGAGACCATGGGTCTTCTGTTATAAACTTACTTATGCAACATATATAAAAGGTCCATTTAAATTGTAAGGACTAGACAGACTATAAACACATGTAGAACTTGGCTGAGTGCATGTAATTACTTTGTGAATCAGAAGTGAATTTGAAGCGAATGCCTGAAAGCCGTATTATAGATGTCAGTTACCATAATTAATACAAATTCTCTAAGTATTGAAAAGGTAAAAGTAATGATAGGATAGGTAGACTGTAGACTATAATGTAAGAGTAAGAGTTATAAGAAACTCACCCTGTGCCTAGCTGCAGAATGAAGCCACTGACATTATTTTTTACTTTTTATGCGGTGTGTAAAATTTATTCAGTCAGGTAATTCACATTGGAAGTCTAACATTATTTAAAACCAAACTATCCATATGCACTCAATAGAAAGGATATAAAACCCAGGGCCTGATCCTGTATTAGAATAAAGAAGAGAAAAAGTAAACTGTACCTATAAATAGTAATCATGCTTTGATTGGTGCCACTAAAATTAACCCCACAATTTCTATGATTTTACTGCTACATGAAAGAAAGTCTTTCTACGAAATTGATCACTGCACACCTGAAATTTATGTTTCAACACAGAGATTATAAAATGAGGTAAAATAAGATGTTCAGCTTCTGCCCTCCCACAACTGTTTATCAAAATTTTTGGATTGAGGCTTTCTACTTTCTAAGGCTGTGAATTTTCCTTATGTTCTGCAGTCAACCATAAAGAAATCACGTCTCTCACATATTTCTTATCTTCTGATGATCTCGTTCATCAGTTTACTTTAGAGATACTTTCAAACCCACAATTTGCTAGCTGGTTTGAAATTTGCAATAATGAGTTCTCCATCCCTAGTTCAAAGTAAATCCGGTACTCAGGATTAGGGAGGGAATAATTTGACTAGTGTGTGCGCAAGGTAATTATTTCTTTTCTAAAAATGTAACCCTGCACTTTCAATTTAACATTATTTAGATTAAATCATCAGCAGGACATACATGTATATCACAACCAGTCAGACCATGCTGAATACAGCTTTAGCACTAAAAAATCTTGCTGCACTTCGTTAGTCTTTTAGATGGCTGGATTCATGGTGAGACCAAAAAAGAGGTTATTTGACATAATACAGGGCATTCAGGAGCTTTATCAGGAGCAAGTGAAAAATGATGTGAAAGGATCGAAGTGTTCTGCCACTGGAGAGTATTAATACAACAGGTGATGTGGCTATTGCATAATCCTCTGTGTTGGTCACACAGAGGGGAATTATACAAAATTAGTAAAAAATTGACCGTTTGTCTCACCTGAAGCTATGCATTTCCTGATATCAGCTAACATATTGCGTGATGTAATCAAAGACACAAAAAGCTACCTTTTCTCAGCATCACACTGGTGCAGTGAAAGTATTTTGAGCACTACAGCATGGTTCATGTTCGAAAGTGGGGCAAAAAGAGTAGTAGAGAAGGAATAATCTGCTTATTCTGGAGGCACAATAGGAGGCATGCATTTCTTCTGTGATAAAATATCCATGAATCATGTTATTCTGCATGTAGAGTCAGATAAAACACTGTAACAACTTTTCAGGAGGTATTCACTGAAACCTAAAGAAGAATTCATTTCAGATAAGCTGACGCTGCTTTTGTGTTCCCTTCCCTTCATCATTAGAGTGATTTTACCTAATTTAAATGGGACATCACAGGAGAATTTTAAGAGTCTTGAATGCTTGTATACCTGCATGTCACCGTACATGAAAGGAAACTTAAGGAAGGGAAAAATCCTCACTAATAACCCAACATAGAGGTAAATTGAAACAATCATGCCAAGATCTGACTTCCCAGCAGTAAGACAAGGCATCTTATCATTTAATGAGAACAAAATGAGAGAGTATTGAACTCTTGACCCAACTAATATTTTGAAGGGTAGGAAAACTTAGAATAATTTCTAGGGCAAGAAGTACATGGGCCAAAAGTGGTAGAGTTTCATATTAGTCTCTATTTTCATTATTAAAGTCACATTCCACTTGCTCCTACTACAGCTTTCTGCTTGTGAAAGACTGTTTTATGAAGAGTAACTTAGTTTCTTTTCAATATAAGTATGACAGTTAGGGTATTCAATGTGAAGAAATACGGGCAGCTCAAAGAAATGCAGAGTGGAAAGAACTTGCAACCTGGTCCAGCATCCTTTCAGATAACATCAGAGTGTTAGGCAGGATGGCTGACTAACAGCAATGGTTTTATGGGAATATTTGAATATATGTCCTGTTGCTGTCACAGTGTACATCATACATCAGAGTCATACAAACTGAGAATGTACAACACAAGAACTCACTAATCACTTTCAGTAATACTGGCTCCAAGTTTATGAAACTGGCCACTTGTGAGAATCTTAATTGATATTAGTTTGACCATAATCTGACATCCATTACTAAAGAACATACCGTAGAGAGAAAACAAGTTAACATATGGCTGAAACTTTGCAGAATGGTTTTCCTGGTATTAACATTGCCTCAAAATATAACAATCAACTCAGAAATAAATCCTTTTGCTTAAAGTGGCAAAATCTATTCTAATATTAAACAACTACTTCTTTACAGTCAAGAGGGAGGAAAGAAGCAAAACATGAAAAAAACCTAGTTTTCCAACATTGCCAGGTTGGAATTCTACCAACCTGCTTGCTCAGTTACATATGGGGAACGATCTCCTCATGATTTTAAATGGTACAATCTCAGCGGAACTGAAAGAGTCAATTGGGTTTACACCGTGACAGAAATTATGATACCGAACCTGCAAGATGTATGCATTACTTAGCTAAAACGTAAAGCACAGTATATAAATCTCTGCTGACTCAAAAGCCAATACGCCGTATTCCTTGGCATTCCCAGTGTTCCACAGGGACTACAGAATTAGCTCTTCTCATCACAAACTGTCACTTATTGTAAGCAATATAGTCTACATGCAGTTATGAAAGAAAGAAAGAAAGAACTGAATTCTGGGTTATTTTTCAGATTATCAAACATATAAAATTGTCTGTTAAAGTATCGGATCATGATAATGCCAAAGACTTTATTCTGATTACAGAGCAAATTTTTATGGCTTGTAAGCATGCTGCTGCCTAATTTTGTAGGAGAGCTGGCCATTATCTACAGGAGTAGGAGGAGCAGGGCACTCCATTAATGTAGTGGCGACCCAGAATCCAAATCCCCCTTGCTGTTTCTAACCAGTACTTCAAATTCTAACATTGTTCCATGTTATGAACACAATGTTAATGCTCAGTTGTTTGCCCCAAGTTCCATAAAATACTCAAGCTACAACTTAGGCCTTCACAGAAATATTATGTCTCATAAGCTAAACATTTATTTATGCCCACAGCCGGACATTCAAATGAAACTTGAAAGATAAGTAATTTTTATGTTCTCACACAGCACAGCTGAGTTAACAGCCTCAGCTGCCCCAGATAATATTTTTTTCTTCTTACTTGGTATTTTTGTGAATAAAATTTCATTTAACTAGAGACTGAAGAACTGGCACAATTTAAAGATTTCCTGATTTAATTTAAAGATTTCCAGGTTGGGTTTGGGTTTTATGTAGGGGGGAGTTTTTGTACACTTACTTAGTTAAACTTAGGAGGTCATCATCATGGTTAGGCTTCCCAAACGAAGATTTGGGAAGGGCTCTCCCCACGCTTGCTGCAAGCGCACTGATGGCTAAAGAGGCCGATGCGAGATAGGCAAGTCCGGTTGCAAAAGGCACAGCAGAAAGCCTCCATAGGCGGTGTTGGTGAGGCACGGCTCTTTCTGCGTTGTCTTTTCTCCTCCAGACTGATTCTGCGTGCATGCTCAAAGGAATCAGCACCGTTATGGATGGTGTGTCTCCATACATCCCGATTGGAGACCAGAGTGGACCATTGATGGTAGTCAATATGGCCAAGGCTGAGGTATTGTTTCAGGGAGTCCTTGTATCTCCTCTTCAGGGCTCCTCCTCTTGCTGCAGCCAGTGGCAAGTTCACCAGAGAACACGATCTTAGGGAGGTGGCGATCCTCCACCCTGGAGACATGACTTAGTAGGTAAGCCAGAGCATAAACCACAATTTTCTTAAAATACTATAAAAAACCTGACAAAATATTTCATTGAAAAAAGACATGGATATAAATGATTATTTTTTAATTACTTTGAGCTCAGCTTTCTCCCATGAAGTCAATTTTGCTATTATCAGGTTTACTGTTAACTTCAGTAACAGCAAGAGCATGTTCCTTTACGTATAAGTGATACCAATGAGGTTTGCCATCACAGGATTGAGCACAAAAATAGTTGTAGAAGGCATTAAATAATGCAGTAGTAACACTGTCATATATTGATTTGAGATAAAGAATTTTTTTAGGGGAAAAAAAGGCTATCTTAAAAGATGCAATGAAACTAGAAAAACAGTATGATATACATTCTAAAAATATATACTTTGTCATTCAATTTTCTAAATGTAAGCCCAAAAGCTTTGTCTTCTGGCTTAATTTTAGCTCTGTTCTACCACAGGTAAGTCTTCTGCAAATTCTAGCCTCGGGGTATACTTTTTTTCTTTTGTGTTTAATGCTGTTTGAAGCTGCCTGAGTGAAACTTGTGAAATTCCCAGCATCACAAGAGGCGTTTGTGTTTTCCATTTAACCCCTGAGTTCTAACTTCTGTTCACAAATTGTCTGAGCAATAAGCTACGTGCAGCATGTTCCACATGCTGATATGGATGTTGGGCTCCATTCAAATGAAAGCAGAAAATGTTTTTTTAAATATCAGTTCCACTTAGACATCAATATTTTTGCTATAAAAGCTGTACCTAGATGTAATGGAAAGTGAGGAGGGTCTAGAAAAAACTTGCAATACTTTTTTTCACTAAGTACATAAATTCAGTGTGAATAAGAAAAACAGACCAACAAAGAATGCACCAATAATCATAGCAAGAACAGATCTAAATTACATGGGTAGTTATCTGGCAAAGACTACAGTGGTTTGTTTTTATAGACAAAGTAAAAGCCTTATATAAACAGAAGAGGAACTGAATGTACTTGCTTTAAGGCTTTATTCAAAGAACTTACACCTGAAGTTAATATATTTTTAGAACTGATAAAACAAATGTAATTTAGAGTGCTCAGTGTGCTAAATCTACTTGGCATGCTCTACAGCTTCCTCTTTGCTGCTGTAAGATTCGCTGCCTATAGCTTTTGGCAGTCCCAACAGAGCTAGCTCTTTCCACTAACAAAATACAAAATGCAAAATTAATAAAAGGACCCTTTGAAACTGACAAAAGTGCCTCAGGCAAACTATCTGCCCAGCAGCTGGTTAAAATTTAATCAGTTATTTTTTTCCAGCCCTGTGTATCTTTTGTATGGAGCTCCCCAGACTGAGTGTGGTCAAAGTTTGTTAAAAAGAAAGAATAGATAACTCTCTCTTTTGGTAAATTAGCTGCAAAGCTAGTTTATTTCTGGGGTTTATTGACAAATTATACTAATTGTTTTGGTCTCCCCAGAAGCATCTAAAAGATCTATTGACAGATTTTATCTAAATACTCAAAAATTAACATATAAAGCCTGATTTGGATTATAGTGAAACTGTGACACTTTTTATCATGTACTATTACTTTAAATCGTTAAATAATTTTTGTGGAGGTGGGTTTTAGCAGGCAGTGCTGATTTTAAACATTAAGACTATCTATTACAGATGAGGAACACAGATTCATTGCGTAGTCAGATGCAAAATATAGGGTTGCTCTTCAGTTCATTTAGTTTTCATGCTTAAAGATTGTTTCCAAGCATTCAAGTGAAAAGGAGGAATTTTCATGAACCACAGAGTACTTTACCAGCAGACTTGCATATGTAGATCAGCTTCCTTTCTATTATCAGTCTCATCTTTGAAATCTTAGGTTAGACCTTCAAAAGTAACTACATGCAAAAGTGTTTTGCATAGTTTAGGTAAACTTTAACTCCAGGAATATATTTCCATGCACTAGACTGAGCATATAAAAATTTACTTCTGATTGAATACAACTTTCAGCTGCAAAAATTGTAGCAGATGGCATTTTTTAAGAGCTTCCAATAAGCTCACACACTCTATTAGCATGTGCTTTATCATAACACTCAGGAGCTGTAGGCTTAGAGAAGTGTTCTGTTGCATTTCATTTATTAAGGTCACACCATCAGAGTGGAAGTTTCTCCTGAATGCTTAAAGCAGAGACAGAAAGGCTGTTCTAGGAAGCAAATAAGTGATCATGGAAAGCCAGAGGAATTTTGTAACGTGAACTTACATATCAGCAAAAGAATGAACTTTAAATATTAACTTTGGTTATTGGAGGTTTGTTGTTTTTTTTTATTTCAGTGATACCATTAACACATATAACTAGGTGCAAGATATAAGCTATGTCTTTTTTATTTAATACTTATTTGTTTGAATTTCAATTAGAAGTCTACCCAAAACACAGATTTCATGGTAATTTTACTTCGGTATGTTACCTGCTGGCAAAACAGGCATGGACTTCTGTTAACAATTCAGAGTGTCATGCAGGTGTCAAGTCATATATATAGAGAAGAGTAAGGAAGTTTATTGCGACTTAAATCTCCAGTGTAAAATTGATTTCATGAAGTCTAATGTACCACAACCTCTCTGCAGCTATGTGATGACATCCCTCTATGTCCCAGCTGACGTCCCTTGATTCCCAGGTGCCTACATGTAGGTACAAAGTACACAGATTATCTGCTGCCAGGATCAGTCACTTCTGTGCAATAGGTTTTATGTATTTGCATTCTGCTGAACAAAATTGCTGAACAACTTGGTATTCAGTAAACCAGTGGTACAGACAGCTACCTTATTAAAGTCATCTCACTAGTATATGTTTATCTTAATGTTCTTGCAGCAGTAATTAATAAGTCGGTTCAGTAACATTGTGCTGTGTAAGACACTGCCTCAGGCTCTGCAACAAGCCCAGAAAGCCCAAGGCAGGCCACAACTTCACCAATACATAAGCAGATTCAGTTGCAGGTGGAAATGCTTTCAAGCTATTTACCTTGAGCATATCCTATGTCTCTCCCTAAATAACCGGGATAATATGGCCAATAAAACCTCCAAGCAGAGCCTACTTACAGGCAAGGATTTTGACAAATTGTTTTCTTCATAATCTCAATGTCTGTTCTTTACTGATATGGATCTCTACTTATTTTTAATAAAACCAAATGTCATTAATTGCAAATTGCAAAGCTCTCTCTTCATTCTTTAAATCTAACAATGCAAAAAATAAGAATTTGAATGCCAAAGCATTGTAAGAAGAGTTATATAACTCTGCATTTAACTGACAGAAATAAACCAAACTGCAAACTCTACATTTTGGTTGAATATTCATTGGGAGAGATAAATTCCTTTTATCACGACAATTGTTTTGATTATCCATCCTGATATACTCTGTAGTTTTTTATACTATGGTGTTCCTTACTCTTCCATTACTATCCTATTATTAATAAAACAAAATGGTGTTGCATTACCAGCGAGCATTCACCTCTGTAATATATATCCTCTAATGCTTGTGAACTCTCGATGATCTGTAATTGAGGGCAAACCCTGGGCCTTCCGGGCTGCTACAAACGGATGACCAAAATTTCGACCCTTGTTTTTTTGCTTAGCTCAGGGATTCGTGCCAGCAGCTCTGATATGAACACCTGCCTCCACCTCTGCTTGGGTTGTCACAGCACTGCACTTTGTGAATCCTCCAGACTGAGGGGCTGCCCATTGCAAATCGTTCTTGTGTTTCTGTAGCTCAGCCAGGTGTATTCTGTTGGCTTTTGGGGGTTCACTCATTATCTGACGTACAAAGAATGACGGTCTAACAGTAATCATTGTGAAACCAATGCAAGGATATCAAGCCTTTAAAAATGACTGAATAGACATGTGAATCATTTACAGTCAGCAATGACAAGTGACAGATTCAGGCAGAAGTGCAAAGTAGACAGTGTTATTCAAATCCATTAATAGTTGACCTATGGTAGAGATTGTAGTTTCTCATAGATTATGAACTCTGGAAATCCTCACAAAGGTCAACATTTCCCCAAGAAAATTACAGAGTAATCATAACGAAAATTGCTTCAGAAAGGAATTACATCTTTGAGATAAGCATGAGAAGTGTGTGTGTATATACACATGTATGTATGTATGTATGTATGTATGTATGAGGTTGCTTTAAGGGTAAAAAAATAGTTATTTTTTTATTTTGTAAAATGTCATGAAATCCACAGCCTAAATGTGGTCTCATCAGCATACAGAAAGAAAAGCTGAATAAATTATTCTTAGGAGATAGCAAAAGGGTCACCTTCCTTAGAGACCAGCATTTGGAAAATTCATCTGACATGCAAAGTATTCTGGTTCAAATGCCTTTTCAGGTTCTGAGGACACTTGTCTGGATAGCCATTAGGAGATGAAAGAAACAAGTCTGTTTCCCTCTATATATAATTATGTGAAGTATAACAAGTAATAAAGCAGTGAATGGTAGAATTCCCAACTAGAAAATCCTTTTTCAGACTAACTGTTAGCACGAGATCTTGCAAAGGAAGTGCTCTTGAGATAAAAGAGAAGAAGCATCATGTTCCTCTCACATTTGCACTGTGTAAGCCCCGGGTCTGTACGAGTCTTGGATAAATCCTTACCTTAATTGGACCCCTCAGGAAAGACAGGTAGAGGATTACTTTACTGTGAATTGTAATAGGATCTGTGAAAAGATCTGTAAGAGATGTTGGCAGTCTTTATGTGTTCTTGATGGCCCACAGAGACCCAGCTAACTATTGCAGCTCAGCATTCTATGCTTTTACCAGAGAATGCCTTACCTGCCAAATTGTCTTCCCTACTTCACTCAGGCTTTCCAGGGTTTTGTGGATTCTCTATTATTTTTTTTTTTACTACTAATTCTTAGGACATGCCTAAGGGTATTGTAACTTTGCTTGAAAAAAACTCTTTTACAAACCTAGCTATCTGTTCAGAAACCTCAAGAGTCAGATAAGGTTTAGCATCACCCAAACCCAGACATGCCAGGGAGAGGAAATACCTGTATTGTGGTTCCAAGGATCTACGCTCCAATTTCAACACTACAGTAACTGGTGCATCCATCATGTGATTTCTTTTGTGCTTACTACAGTGAATGCTCTCCTTGGTTCTTGTAGGACATGAGCAGAGCTGCTAAAATGAGCTGCAGCAAAAAGAGCAGAGCAAGACCACAGTTTCAGCTCTATGAGTAACATGAGCTTAACTAGTACAAGTAGTTCTAATTAATAAGATGAAGATAATGAAGATGACATCAGATATTCTACTCAGAAGTAACAAAATGCATTCATCCTCTAAAAAGTTGTTTCCCTTCTCTTTCTTTTACAAAATGAGATACTAATTACAGTGGGTGGAAAGTCTCTCCCTGCTGATAGCAATCTCTGTCTCTCGGGCTCCTGAAGAATCTGTTCCTGCATTATAAATTTTACCTTAGACTCTTTAGATATTTTCCCTGCTTCTAGTTTGAATGAAGAGGAAAAAATCCCAGATCTATACATAGTTCTCATTGGGAGGACTAGGAAGGGTCTTTGTGCTATGTATGAGATTCTAAACACGAATCCCACTTCTGATTATTATCAAAGAACTGTCACTCATTCTTGCAAAACCTGTGGGAAACCTTACAAAGTAAGCAAGCCTCAATAATTATGTGGCACTCATTGATCTCCTTCTTTAAACTAATAAAAAATATCCATATGAAAACTAAAGTAAGTAATAATAGACATATAGTCAAACAGCACTAAGTACTTATATACCAATAGTAGAATAACTCAGCCGCAAATCCAGATAGTAAGAAAAAAAACTCAGTTTTACGCACTATCCCTATACATTTCATTCTTTATCCAAGGTCACCAGGCCTGAGAGGTAAAAAATATAATATTCATCTAAGACTTGAGTAGACTGCGAAAAATATTATTAAAATTCTTAAAAGTGTAATGATAGCCTTGATGACTGAATTATTCTTCGATATACAAGAAGGGTTTAAAACCTGGTGGTAAACCTTCTCTTGGATCACTAGGTTTAATGATAAGATAATTAAGACAAAGTATTAGGTTACCAAGTACAATTAATCTGATCTGTGATTAATTTGAGGAAGGTGGAGATTTGAGTGACACACATGAAATATATAAAATGAGTGTTTGATTAGGAAGAAAAATATGTGATAAAGTACTTTCAGAAGAATAAGGATAAAACTAAAGACAGAATATAGGTATATTATGCTGGAAGTAAGTTATACATGTTGGATGGGCAGTGGCAAGTTAGATAAAAACTGAGAGTTCAAATCTGAACTTTTCAGGTCTTGGGAGTGTACCAGGAGCACAGGCTCAGATTCAGTCTACCATCCTGGATTCAGGAATCCACTACTTCTTACTTCTTCCACATTGGCGATGGAATAGCCTGAAATCAGAGGTAGAGTTCTCCTATACACTTTAGCAAGAACGGCTAGTAAAAAAAAAAGGCAGTAGTCCTCACACCCTTGGCATCTGTTACTTTTTATGAAAATTCATTTCTCATTTACAGAGGGTCAGATTCCATCACCATTAATATTGACAGAGTTGAAACTGTGCTCTCAGTAATGCTATTAAAAGTCATAGGGATGTGTAAGGGGCAGCAGTCACTTTGGATTAAAGTGACAACCTCTGAAATTAAAAGGAGAGGGAATTTTAGGCTCTCATTAACCATCACATTTAATTAAGGAGAGTCTGTAAAGATATGTCTAAAGTCTGTTCTTAATGTAAATACTTTGCAAATCCTATTGATTCCTGTAACCAAACCTACTATATAGAAGAGACAGGAGATGATACAGTGTTGCAGATTCATACACCCTGTTTAGTATTTTTCTAGGGTTGCATATTGTATGTATAAATAGCTGAGACACGTGTATTAATATATCAGCTAAAATTAGTAATACAGTAATTTAAATGCAGGGAGAATTTAAATAAAAATCAAAGAATATAAAATAGCCTTAGTCTTTATACTGTAGCAGCTTTAGCCAAGCTTGCCTTGGTAGGCAGCGTGGCATGGCCTAAGTGTTGTATATAGCACAAATAGCAAACTACTGGAGCTTTTATTTTGCCAGAAACCACAGACATTTGTTTTTATTAGCATATCTGAGGTATACTAACTTTGTGCCTGTAGTGTGAAGAAGACAGGTATTTAAGTAACCATCTAAAAGTATAATTATGGACAATTTGCATATCTTTCATGGTTCTGTCTTTTGTAAAAGGATGCAGCAACAGTGATTTTATGAATTTCTATCCATTATTCTGCTTTCTGATACTAGGCTTTACATTATGAAAAAAAAAAAAAAGAGGATCAAGGCACTTGGTTTCTATGTACAGTTTATATCCAACTAACATTTCTGAAAGAGCTTTGATTAGAAAGGGTCCACATCTGTAAATTTATGAAGAAATGCTTTCTTTCCATTTTCCCCCAAATTCCACCAGTTTTCTACTCCTGAACCCATTTCCTGACCCATAAATTAATTTGGTGTATTATCACACCTTGATTAAACCATAAAACGCTGAAGTAGAAGCAGCAGGAGGTAGGTAGCACAGCAGCATTACCAGATTACTGACTTCCGGCCCGGTCTGTTGTGTCTGCTGGAGGACCCAGGGTAAGGAAAACAACATGGATATACTTCCACACGTAGCCAAATGCCAGGATGAACCATGTTCCTTGCAAGAACAAATTCCAAAGGCAATATCTAAGCATTGAGAGAAACTACGTGTACCTTCAGCTGTGGTTGACTTTCAGCTGTCCTCTTGAAAGAGTATGACATACATGGCAGTTTGGGAACATTAAAGCAAACATTTGAGAACATACAGTTGGGGTTTTGGAAAGTGCCTGATATTTTCAACACCAGCTCAGCAATCACTCGAGAAAAAAAATCCATATGAAAATATAAAAATGCATTATGTGATTATCAGATCATTATACCGGCTGACAGTGCAAGAACAACAATTTTCCTGTCTGAGAACAGAAAACATTGAAGATGTTCTCCCTAGGACCCCAGATCTTTTCTCAGATACTTTCTTCACTGCATCTTGTCAGTGAAAGGCTCTGATAGAGAAAAGGATCCACACCAGCTGCGCTTTGAGCTTTCTGAAAAAGGTTTTGAGACATAAAGACATCTGTAGAGGGAGGGACACAAAATTGTCCACATAGTTTTTGTCTGAACCAATAACCAGCACGTGACAGAACTCAGAAGTCAGTGGTCTCTTGGGAAATTTACTGTAGGTCTTAATTCATGAATCAGAGGTGTTTGAAAAGGTGTAATTGGAACTCTTTTCAAGCAAAAATGCTGTTTGGAGCAAAATAATTTTAACAATATACTTACTATTTCCTATCATCATGGCTTGGCTTCGCGAACGAAGATTTGGGAAGGGCTCTACCCACGCTTGCTACTATTTCCTATAGAAAACTTGCAAACTTAATTTAGAGATGTGGGGCATAAAAATCTACAAAAACATTTTAACTTTTTAAAATCACTTTTCAAAATGAACACATTTGGTGCAGAAATAATGGAAAAGAAAGAAAATAGTTTTGTTCTGAAGTTG
Organism: Grallaria varia; assembly: GCA_013396735.1. Classification (NCBI taxonomy): domain Eukaryota; kingdom Metazoa; phylum Chordata; class Aves; order Passeriformes; family Formicariidae; genus Grallaria; species Grallaria varia. Next base: position 366,118 of record VWZG01006949.1, read on the forward strand.
AATGATAGCAAATTTCAAAATGAAAACATTAAAGTCACTAGAAGGTATGAAGTCAGAAATCACAATCATTTGAAAGCTACTGAGATGGGGATGGTATAAGGACTTAACAATGAAAATGCTAGATGTGTATTTCTCAAAACTGACTGTAATTCCTTCCTTTGGTTTTTGGTGTTTTTTGTTGGTTTTGTTTTTTTTTTCATAGGTTGCTATTTATGTTCTGTTGGGATTTTTCCTCTTTTATTGTTCTATTTCAATGATTGAACCAGTATTATTCACTGGAATCCATTAGACACCTAATGGGAGTAGCTTACAAACCCTTTCATGCTTTCTACAGCACACCTTAAAGCTTCTGACAACATTATTAGTATGCAGTTTAGAGTTTTTTCTTTTCTCTGCAAGATTAAAATTTATTAGTTCAAACAAATGGGAAGTGTTCATCTGAGGTGATTCATTTATTCATTGATCTTTCATTCTAGATGCCCATTAAAATCTAGATTTGAGATAAAGTTATAAAATGGAACACAGTCTTTATAAATGTTAGAGGATTTGATGGAACACTTACTGATGGCTAGACATTTATTTTGACTTCGTTCATTTTGCTCTCCAGCAAAACTGTATATCCGACTTAAAACCAAAAAATTACATTTTTGATTACAAAGTTAAGACAGTCACATTGTCCTGGGAAAGTGATATCATGTCAAAGACCAGGTTTCAGAGCGAAAAACACAGCAAAATCTTTCCAGGATGGCTATTTTCCTTACCGTCTAACAAATAATGAACAGGGAAGACTAAGGGTGATCTCAGCTTGAACAAGGCATGAAATATCTACTATGTTATCTTTCTGATGTGTCTTCTGCTGAGATCCTTGGCATAAAAAAAAAAAAAAAGACAGATTTTTAAAATAGGAAACTATCTGTCTCTGGAGGAATCGCAGACCCTACAGGTACACACACTAAAAACTGCCCTAACAAATGGTGGCTTTTACTTCTCTCAAAGATAACAAATTAATGAGCACAGTTCAAGCGCATCAGTCAGAAGTTTAAAATACACGATATGAGAGACTTTTAAAGAAAGGGATATTGCTGCAGTACACACACAAAGATGTTCTAATCTCCCTGCATCTCCTTCCGTTGGTGGAATTACAGGCCAGTTTTAACCTCACCATAAAATGAAAGCAGTTATAATTATGACAGTGAATTACAAAACAGAAGGGTCTTCCTCCACTTAAAATAAGTAGAGTACAAGAATGCTTATCACAAATAATCTAACTTTCCTCCTGACCACGAAATCTTAGCTAGCTGGCTGTCTAAATTAGGCAGGTCAACATGTGTCCTACTCAGACTCAAGGGCACCCCAGGAGTTGATCTCCCAAACATATGCACCTAAACATACTCACGTTGGAGTGAAAAGGTGAGAGCACTATTTGAAAATTCATTTTTTCTTCCAATTTAGACTATCTATGCCTCAGACATTGATGACTGAAATTCTAAAACAAGTTTGGAAGTATAATCCTCCACCCGTATCAGCTTCCGTTTCAGAAAGCAGACAGTGGCTATGCTGTGCAGGTCTGGTGTATTTTGACTAATAGACAAGAAAATCTGAAAATCTCTAAGCTCAATAAAACTGTATTTCCTTGATTTGTATCTTTCATGACTTCAAGATTACTAGTTTGTGGCTATTAAAAGTTTGTCTCCATTTCACCCAAAATATTAGCAATATTTAATGCATCCTGTGAAAAGCAATGAGTTTTTTAAATGCAGAAGCAGGAGAAGATCAGGGATTTGCAACTCTCGATAAAACCTTCTCTGGAAGCAATTGTATCTGGAGCTACAATAAAAGACTTCTGTTTGCAGTCTAAGCTAATGTTACAAATGCAAGGCAGAGCATCAGCATGTAAACTAATTATGCTTCACTCAACTTTTTAAAAATCAGGCACCATTTTTACAGATAATTATACTGAGGTACAGTAAGAACACTCAAGTGTGGCAGAGAAGGATATACTAATAGGGGAGGTGATTAGAATAGAGTAGAAGTTTAATCATACAATGTTCTCATTCAGAATTCACTTCTGGCAGGTAACACCTGAAGATTTGACTCTGGATTTAAGCCTGTAAACTGCATGATTAGCTGATAATTTAGAATGGCAGAAAAGACATAAGAATGTACATGAAACTTGGACCAAACAAAGAACAAAACAGTGAATATGGCAAGTTTTCCCAAGAAAATAGCAAGTGGCTATAGCCTTCAATGTTATGGCTGGAATATTTTAAATGTTTTTCTGTCCTAAAAATAAAGCCTCATCTCCTCTGATCAAAACAAGTATATGTTTTATATTGTATATGCACATTTACAATATTTAAGACATAATTATATTTATATTAAAGAAGGCACTTTACAAAATGTAAGCATCATTTTTAATAGATTTCAGTGATTTGTAAACCTCAGTTTCGCTATGGGTACTTTCCTATGGGATCTCTTGTTTTTCCTCTAGTCTTTGAATCTTTTAAAGCCTCTCTCATTATTTTTGTTGTCTGAAGTTGGGCAATAATGTTACTGTGATTAATTAAGCAAAAAGACATGGAAATGGGGGTGTGGTAATCATCAGATAATAAAGCCCTCTGGGTCTCGCAAAGCATGAGGTGCAGCCAGAACCCTTTATCCCCAGAGGTCTGATTATCTCCAGGAAAACTACACCTCCCTGTACTTGCTGTATGGCTATTATGAAATATCTTTACATTTTATAGATAAAGTAAATTACTTTAATCACTGAAAATTGCCAGTGTTGTGAGGTTTCAGCTGTGAGGTTCACAGAGCTTAATCTGCCCATTTCAAGTCTGAAATAACCAATAATTGTTCTAATAAAAGCATCAGTAAATCATTATTTAAATGCTGGGATCATCCCCTCAGAGTGGCAAAGGCACCTTCTGTATGTTTGATGACATGGGGTGCTCGTTTAACTATAACCCTGGAAGTGGAAGACATAAGGGAAATACTCTACCAGGGCTATTTAATGTGTGTAATCAATGTTTTGTTAGAACATCAAATTATTTTCTGTCATTCTGTGAAGTCCTAGGTCAGCAAACAATAACATCTGCCCAACATCTGAAAAAATCTCTTTGGAAAAAATCCAAATGTCTTCAATTTGTCACACTTCCAATCAAGCATTTTTCAGAAAATCTTCAGTGGCTTTTGTTCAAAGGCAAAATATATTTTCCCATTCCTAAATCATTGGAACGCACGAGAAGCATGTTTACTAATTGCAAATATGACGGGGATGTCAGTGACAACTCTATCCTGCCCTCCACATGCTCTGGAATTGTGAACACAGGGCTTTGGCAGAAGCCACGGTCAATCAAAACATGTATCATCCTAACAGCTGCCAGCCCTGGGACCGTGATATTCTCACTTTTGCTTTCCATGGACGAGCACAGAAGTAGAAATTTCAGAATTACGTCACAACTGATTAAAGAGTCACTGACTGACAAAAACATCACCATTTGGAGTGGTCCTTTCAGGAAAAGTATTTCCAGAAAAAAAAAAAAAAAGCAGTTACACTTATATATTATCCTTAACTGTCATATTATAGCAATATGTTTAAAATATATTAACTATTTGAAATATTTGCAAGGAGTTACATGGAACTATGGATTTTCAGCAGCCTCCTTCCAAGAGGTTTCAGTGACCTAATACACCATGAGAAAAAAACTATAGGATACAGACATATTGCTAAAAAAGCATTCCTGATTATGTGAGTATTTAGAAAGATGATCTATGTCTGAACTGTGTAAATGAATTAATTAAAAACACTCCAAGGCCTTTTTGCAGTGCAATGTTCACATGCACATACAAGCTGAAGACTCGTCACCCAAGAATGCAACTAGTTATACTTATTGGACTAAGGTATGACACAGTTTCCACTGGCATGTTAATCTGGAGAAGGTTTACCTAGAAACAGAAACAATCTTCTTAGGAGAGGTGAAAACAGGGAATTAGGAGGCAGAGGAATATTGGTCCTAATGCCATTTATTCTATTTTTTTTTTTTTTTTAAGAAATGTTAAAAAGTTGACACATTTCTCATGACAGGAAAGTAATTTTAGTTCAGAAGGAAAGTGTGTGCTATCAGTAATTCTCCAGAGAAATCTGAGATTATTGTGCCAGAGGCAATTAACCCTGAGTAATAAAAACTTCTAGCAGCCTCAAATGACAACCTGATAGAAGAGCAGATATTTCCAAGGGAAAATAGTGACTTGCAAACAAGATATCTTTTTCTTCTGTTCTGGCTTTCAACCCAAGCTTTTAAGATTCCTGCAGTAATTTGTTTACCAAGTTAACTAATGAGAAGAATTAATCAGAAGAGTTTTCATAGGAGAAATATGACCAGTAATGTGAGCAAGAATCATATAACAAGAAGACCAATGTCATCTGCTTCTGGAAGAAATCCAAATTGAAAGATTGAATCTGCTTACAAGTTACAGCACCGGAGATGAGAAGGAATGCTCTGTGGAAGGCTGCACTTAACAAAACTAATTGGTAAAAAACCAAATAGGAATATCAGTCCTAGCAATGAAGATGAGATAAAGTTTAAGGCTAGGCTTGTTCACTCCTTAAGTCACAGAAAGAATGAGTTGATAAAGTCAATGAAAGGACAGATGTCAGAAAAACATACGAGAATGAGAAAGATGGATAGATTATGTATTTCGAGAACTAATTTGTTAGTGTTGAAAATATATTGCGTTTTTGAGATTCAAAAGTAAATGTTAAAATCTCAGTACCGTGGCCTGGTTTCATCTGGGACAGAGATCTTTTCTTCCCTGTAGCTGGCACAGTGCTGTGCTTCAGATTTAGTGTCAAAATAATGTTGATAATACAGAGATGATTTAGTTGTTGCTGAGCAGTGCTGACACTAAGACTTTTCAGCTTCTCATACTGCTCTGCCAGTGAGGAGGCTGGGGGACACAAGAAGCTGGGAAGAGAAACAGCAAGAACAGTTGATCCCAACTAGCCAGAGGGATACTCCATGCCATATGGCATCATGGTCAATGTATAGACCATGGGGAAAAATGACCAGGGACTGCTGCTCAGAGAGTGACAGGGCATCTCTTGGTGGGTGGTGAACAATTGCATGGTGCACCTCTTGGCTTTTATTCTAATTATTTTATCATTATTATTTTAATTATTCTTTTTTCCTTTTCTTTCTCCTAATAAATTGTCTTTATCTTAACCCTTGAATTTTTCTTTTTTTTTTTTTTTTTGCCCAGTTCTTTCCTCCATCCCACTGAGTGGGAAATGAGCAAATGGCTGTGTGCTGCTTAGCAGCCTGCTGGGTTGCACCGCGACAGTTCTTCCAGCGGAAGAGTTGTATGCTTTGGTGAATACCAAAGTGTGAAACATGAAGAGGCACAGGGAAGGAAGGTAGTGTTCACAAGAGGATGTTATCCCAAGGAATGCATGTCAATTCCTATAACAGAACAACTAGAACTAATCAGAAGAGGTTGAAGGGGTGTACTGAAATTACAAGATTTCTGGACAATTGTTATTGTCAACCAGGTCTGAAAAGTAATATAGCCAGAAAGACTTTTCCAATGTTTTCCTGAAATATTTCTGTGACTGTGTTAATTTCCTCAGGATAAGAAATATAAATGTGACACTTCCCGCAATTGCTCCCTTTTCTTTTTGATTTTTGGTTGAAACAGTTTCTATGAGGTTTTTGGTATTAGTACCAAAATAGTGAAAGCACTACTCTCCAATTTTCTATATTTAAATATCAAAATTATAAGTAGCAAAGGCAAAAGCTTAACAAAATATTCCATTCTGCAAATACTGAAATACTTCTTTGGTTTTACTCTGCCTTAGAGGCAGATGAATAGTTTGTCGGTGGTGTGTGTGTGCATATATGCCATACCAGAAATGTCATTAAAAATACCATATACTCAAAAGTGAGATTTTGTTATTAATGTCAGTGGAATCATCAAACAACTACAAAAACATCAAAACTGAAATTTTCTGGAACGCTCAAGTCTAATCTGAAGGAAGAATAAGAAATGAATTTATTACTTGAACAGAAGATAGTCCTGGTCATTTTCAATACATCCAAAACAGACAAGAATTACTACATAAAGAAATCCTGAATATTAGGTAAATTCCTAGTGTAATACAGAAATTGAACTCATGTAACATTCATGCAGAAATATTTTACGTAGCTACAGTAAATATGATCAAAGCCTTTAATTGTAAAACAGGCTGAAGCTTCTTGTGAAGAATTTCGGGTAATAAGCAAATATGAAAGCCAACTTGGGGGTTACCTAAAAGGGTGAACAGCCTTTGAGGTACCAAAATTAAAGCCTCTTGTGCTTCAAAATCTATAATATTTAGAAATAAAACAGATATCTTTGAAAATATGAAAATCCTGAGGCTTCAAGAATATGTTACTTAAGCTGAAGAACATGTTACATAAAATGGGAGAGGGCATTATGAACACAGTGTAACAGGGAAACACAGAGTAATGTCTCAACATGCTTTCTGTTCGAACTTTATAGGAAATTAGATTAATAATGCATGAATTGCTTTATGTTAAGGTTAGTTTCTCATGCACCCCCTCATTTATTTTCCTTTGGAAAGCATTCTACCTTTACACACAAAATTAAATTTTGCCCTTTTATTTCACATGGCTGTGGCAGATACAGAGCCCTCTAATGCGCACTGATCAAATCGCTTCTGTCAAGTTATGCAAAGCACTTCTGTTAACATGGGTATTCTTTTTCTGACTGCAGAAAGTTGACAGCCTAAAGAGAAGCACAACTAAATTATATAACTATTTTTACAGCATCACCAGTGGCCTCAAAGATGCTATTAAGGTAACTTATCATAAGTTGTGACCCTTATCAAATCTCTAGGGAATACCAGTACATGTTTGGAAACAAACCTCATGTTTGCTGTGATAAAAAGCAAGATCTGGTCTAGAGAACATTTCCACCATTCTGCCATTCTTTCTTCTTGGAAAGAGAATCCAGTTCATAAATAGGACCAGTTTTCCAGCTAAGAGTTGGGTGGGAAAACGTCATTTTTATTCTGAAGAGAAATAGGTTGCAATAACAGTCCATGCCTTCACCTACTGCTCTTATCAGTCAATGAGAAGATTAAACTACATGCAGTTCATAATTTCTCTCAGGAAGCACAAGGAATTTTTGGCATTTCATCCCTTTAAATGCAATTAAAGCAGAGGTAGTAGACGAGATAAAGGCAATCATTGCTAGCAGACTGTGTGTACAACAGTGACTTCTTGAGCACAGTGACTCACAGTATATCAGAAACTCAAATATATATTGTGTTATTTTTTTAAAGGGCAAATCATCATCAAAAGAAAGCTGTGAAACTGGTGCCATCACTTCTGAAATATAAATAGGGGAGAAGAAAGCAAAAGGGAAAGATTTCTCCCATAAAATCACAAACCTCATTAACAAAACAAGAACAGAACTTTTCATTGATAAATTCTCACAATCATTAAGTCAGACAATTGCAGGGATGAAAAGACCCTCAGTAGATCACTTTGTCTAAGACCATGATCTGCAGGATAGCCTTCTCTATTTAACATCTACCAGTGATAGTTAACAGTTCTTTAAAATCCACAGCTGCATTTCTTTTCAGAAAATCTATTTTCCTGCTTGTGTATCTGTACAGTGAAACTTTTCGGTTTGTTTTTTTTTTTTTCCTGGAGACATTCTTTTTCAATAAACTAAGCCAATTTTCTCTTGTCCTTCACCTGCTATATATACACAAAATTATAGTCAAAGGACTTCTCACTTTGTCATTACATCCACTGTGAACTTTTTCATTGCCTTCACTAGGAATAACATTAATCTAAAGAGAGAAAACAGTAAAAAACTAGCATTTATTTTTGCAAGACACACCCATTCCTTAACTTCAGAGGGAAGTTGCATGTGGGAGATTAGCAGACTCTTGCGAGCCACAGACTCTGACTGTAAAAGAACTCACTAATCACATACACTAATATTTTAAGAGGTTATGATCTGGCACACAGGCAATATTAATAAAAAAAATACATAATGCAGTTTTCCTTTACTCGTAATTAATAATTTCATTACCAAAGCTCTCACAAATTGAGAGAGCCAGCAATAAGAATCATTTTCTGTAGATTATAAAAGTTAATTTCCAATACATTATGTATATCATTCTTTAAATGTCACATCCAAATGCATTTTTTGTGACTGATCTTAATTTTGCATATGCTTTTAAAGGCGTATTCATTAAAAAGTAATCTCAGTAAATTGACGTCAGGACCATATTTCATTTTGTCAATCAAATTCCTGAAACATTTTCAGACAGCTTCCTGCACATCAGTAGCTGTACCTGGGAAATGATTGTTCCACTACACCCTGAAACATCAAAAAGGAGAGAACCCTCACTTAAGTGAAAATGCAGAATGCTGCTACACTGCACTGAGTTTTCTAAGCTGCCTTCACCAAAGCCTGAGTCACATGAGAAACTCCTCATCAGCTGGGGAGACCAAACAGCCCACGCCTGGTGACAGGACCAGGTTTTCAGGCTTGCTCTTCGTGAGTTACCAAAGAAAACGACCTTCTCCACAATTACATAAACATTTTTAATTCGTTTCTGACTTCAAATTAGACTAAAAATTCAATGAAGTGCAGGTTTTGCTTTAATTTACTGTGAATTCCATAATGTAATAACATCAGAGGAGTTAATGTACAGCTCTATTAATTGAAAGTAAAGCTTCGGGGGTTGATGGAGCTCTTTGGTTCTTTTCCTCATTTCTTTGTAGAGAATGGACTTTGAATTTTATATTTTCATCTCATGTAGGTTTGTGACACAAAACACTTTTTTCTCATTCTTGTCACAACTTGATTAGGGAAAAAAGGCTTTTTTTGGCTGGCTTACTCTCTTTTTTTTTTACATATAATGACTCAGATCAGCTAGTCTGTCTGACTACTCTTACAGTGTCACAGCTTTCAGGCTGACATTTATATTCATTTTAGTACCTCTTTCTGGCTAATAAATAAAGTTGGGAAATACAGTATTTTTATAAAATGTGCATCTGACCAGTTGGTTGTGTGGAGAGATATTAAAAACCAAAATGTTGGAGAAAGGATAGAATCAAAACTGAATCACAGTTTAAACAGTTTCCCATCAAGACTTGGAGAAATCCTAAGAAATATTTTAGATAGATCCAATGTCTATTGAAATCAATTGAAATACTAAAGGTTATTTTCCTTACCTAGCGTTGTATCAACCAGTAACTGAAGAGAGACAGTAAGTGGTAATTCTTTCCTCTGCCCACCACAATAACTCAGAAAAAGAGATAGGATTAAGAAGTGCCTTACTTTCTTTCACAAATTGTAAAGGGAAATCACCCGGTGTTCACTGAGATCCAGGAGCCTGTGCACCAAGTGCATGTGAGTGCACATCACTGCAGGGCACAGGTAGGAAGTATTTTGTATCTGTCCTTCACACATTCACCTGTAAAGGTAAGTATAAATGTAGGTCTTGGAACAAATAGGAGAATGTCTATTATAATACAGCCCAACCTTAATTGCACTGTGACAAATTCTCAGTGGCTGGGGTCAGAACACAGCCTGCCATACCCCTGCAACAGCTGATCTGACTGTGAAATAGGAAGAATAGAGAAATCGGCACTCCACAGCCTAAAACACCTCTACACCCCATTCTCTCTTGACATATCCTCTTTATACATCCTTCCAAATACTTTCTGCAGGGGAATAAAATCCAGCAACAGAAGTGGAGACAGAACTTTCCTACTAGGAAATTTCCCACATCAGGTAAATCTAGATAGAAGACACCAGACTTTGAAATCAGACTGACTTCATCTCAAGGCTTCCAATCCATTACAAAACTGCTAACACAGTTCAGACAACTTGCAGCTGGGTCTAAGAATCAAAAAGAATTACGGGAAAGGCTCCTGTAACTTAAAACAGCAAATTGAGGCCCCTAACAGCAATGAAGATACAAAGAGATAGCTTGCTAAAACAAGCAGATATAAGGTAGAATCAAGTTTTATACATTTTAAAAGGAAAGCCCAGCTAAAGAAAGAAGATATTTTAAACATTTTCTTGAAGCTTAATTTTTTTTCCCCTGAAATTAAATTGTTGCGTGATTCAGGAGAGGAATTCAGTTTCTCCTTTTAGAAAAGATCACACCCACAACTTAACTCTTTCTCTCCACCTTACAAATACACAGACACACTGTCCTATAGAAACATATATGAGTTTATATAAACCCCCAGAATCTGCATAAAATCTGTCCGTGTTTATTCATTTCCTCTGAATACAGAGGAGGGTCATGAAATCTTGGTGCTAAAATCTCTATCATATGAACAGAAGAGAAGGGGCCTAAAAATGAGTTAAGTAACATATTGGCCATTGGGTAAAATTAAGGTACTTTACTTCTGTATTTTAAATTCTACACAAGAGTTCTACAATTAAAACACTGTTTTCCAGATATTTTTTTTTTTGTCGCATCTAAGTCACAGAAGAATCTAATAAGTCATTGAGACTCAGTGTTTTGGGCTCTATGTTTGTTTCTAGATTTTATTAAAACTCACATTCAGGGAAAAGCTCTGTAACTTCGTGGAAAAGTTTAACACATTTTAATTTTCCTCCAAGAAGGAAAGAATTAAGCTCTACCTACATACCTACACTACATTTTGTACCAAAGTTATATGGCTTCTCAGAAAATTGTCCTTACCGAGGTAGAAAAAGAATACTCTAAAAATTAGATTTGTTGTCTGTTAACACCCTATTTTATATTCAATTTTCTTTTGTCACATTCCAAGAAAGCAATTATTTTTGCATGTACAGACACAATGCTCTTTCTGAAGGGTACGGTTTCATATCTTTGTCCATCCCATTTAATTTATTGCCTCAGTGTCAAAATACGATGACTGTGCCAGCATTTTGAAACATAAAAAGGGTATTTGCTCCACAGAATACAAATGTTAGTTCAAAGAAAATATTTGCTTGCATTTATGCTTTGAGAAGACATTTTAAAATCTTAGAAACCTGTTAAAATTTGGTTTACTTACTGTATCTGTCCATCTGATATTTACCTCATTAGGTCCTGAAGGGCAACAACACAGAAAACCCACCATTATGCTCTGCAGATTAGCAATGTGTGAATCTAAAACTAAAATAAAATACAATAAACAGATATCACAATTTGCTAAATCCTCTAAAGTATAAAAATCTAGACAAAACTGATGCAAACTCCCAAGTACTGGAACCCACTAGAAGAGCACAGAGATTTCTGTTCTGGCTGGAATTCATTACCAAAGTGATATTGGCAGGTGCATATAGAAATACCATCTTTTTGCAACTCTTAGCTTTTTTTGTCTCACCAACTGTTATTAATTTTTACTGAAACAAAACCACAGCCCATATTTGCTGTTAGAGTGGCGATCTGCTAAAAGACAGCATGGTTCCCCTCATCAGTTTTGTTTGCTCAAGAAGTTTATAATTTTTTGTTTGTAAACCCAGCAATGTTAATGGAATTTTCCCATAATCTGAAACCAGAAAGAACTGTTCTACAAGAATGGAAGAAAACATTTTTCTCCTCTTTCTATGGGACCAGAATTTTTTCATATTGGGTAGACTAAGAAATTTAAATTAAATACTCCTATTTTCAGCTGAAATCCACTACTGATGTATATAACAAATTTTTTGAAGTAAAAAAAAAAAAAAAAAGCGTTAATAGAGTATGATGACTTATTGCAGACTGGCAAGTGCTCTTTAACTCTTCACTAAACAGAGAACAGCAGCTGTGAATATCAAGCAGAACTCGCCCATTGAAAATGCCCTATAATTTACAGTTTACAGTAAAAAGTGGTGGGGGTGTCCAAGGGCAGGGGCAGACCACTCAAACCTTGACCAAATCCAAAAAATGTTTTAGCTTTTTGCAGCATCTTTGAATTCCATCTACATCACCGCCGTTAAGAAAGGCTTGGTTTGAAGTGCATTGCATGGAGGAAGGGCCTCATCAGCGAACACCATGGGTTAGTGCTTTCTAGTTTTAACACGTGTATAACAGGTCCTACAAGCATCATCACACACCCTTGCAATGTCCCCATGCTGAAAACACACAGCATTTGTGTTCTTAACCCTGTGATTTGAGAACAATAACTGTTAATGTAACTCAGTTAACTGTATTGCTTTTAATTGAAGATAATCTTGATTACAGCCAAAGGGCACTATTAATACTCTGAAGAAATGACTAAGACTTTAGCATTTGAATGTTGTAGAGAAAATAGAACTAATTAGCACTAATTTAATTCTAAGATTAAAGAAAATTCCTTTTTTTTTTTAATTTTTAATTTAAGATAAACTATTTTACTCAGAACAAAGAAAGAATAATAAGTACTTTTTCCAACTGAAAGGCATTTTTTACTTTTGCATTATTTCATTAATATGGGAATATGGGAATCATGACCCCATTAAAGATCAAATAATAAGCATTTAATTATTGACAGCAAATAAATTTTTAATAAAGATACAAGAGTTTTGCTGTATAAAAGAAAGAAAACAGAGTACCTCTGACCCAGAAATTCTTAGAGGATCTCACACCGCTATATAATCTATAACCTAATTTTAAAAGGATAGGTTCACAAAGGGACGTGTCATTTTTCTTTCTTCTCTGCCACCGAATGAGGTACTGTAAGTATAACATCTGTGAAAATGCTCCCCAGAAGTACCCCGGTTCTATCTTAATCATGCACTTAAACTAAATAATACATTGAATATGTCATAACCAGGAGGACAGTCATGATAAAAAGTGATTTAACCCCTTTTTACTCTACAAAATAATACTTTCTTTTCTTTACCTTGGGACTAGTTGTCATTTATAATTTCTGACCAAGGGAGACATAATGGATTTACAATGAAACTCTGATGCTTTTCCAAGGAACATGAAGATGCAGAAAATAAGCACCCATTACATTAGCAGACAAAAAGATGTTTTCACTGGAACTCTGAGCCTCATTCTGATGCTGGCAAATAAATGGACTGTTTGCAGGTTCTGAAAGCATCGTTTCTGGCTAATTCTTCAAGGTAAAAATAAAATGAACTTTTCCTGAACCTTCTAATGCATCACAAAAAAAAAAAAAAAAAAAAAAAATTAAAACTACAAGGGGCNAAAAAAGATTCAACATCACTTTTTCCAGCTTTGCCCTAATCCAAGAGCCCAAATTCAACCAAATATTCAGATTAGTTTCCCAAAATGAAACAACAAAGGGGAAAAAAAATGGGAACTTATTACTGTAAGAAGTGTTTTTGGACTCTTTTCACAAATTAATTCTTTTGCCACTGGTATGTCTCATCAGAACACATCAAGGGGGGAAAAAAACCATAAATAGCAGAAGAAAAAGAAGAGCTGTAAGAAGACAAAATATTTACTCAATTATGGAATCTATTTAGTCTTTTCATAGTTTAAATGAAATTGCATATTCTTGACAGATGAGCAAATTTCAAAAGATTACATGTTGAGATTCAGTTTGAATAACCCACATACTGGCTGAGCTTCACGAATTTGCAAAAGTGGGTTGAAGTTCTCCCCAGCACTGCTTTTCTTCAGATTCTCCAGATTTCCAGAAGAAACATAATATATAAATAGGAAGAAGTGAGTCACATGAACAAAAAAATACCTCCTCAACAATTCAGTCTAAGCTAGTTTATGAAGCATATGATCTGATATATTAGGAAGAAATTCTTCAGTGTGAGGGTGGTGAGGCCCTGGAACAAGTTGGCCAGAGACGCTGTGAATACCCCACCCCTGGAAGTGTTCAGAGCCCGGTTGGATGGGGCTCTGAGCAACCTGATCTAGTGGAAGGTGTCCCCGCCCATGGCAGGGGGATTGGAATAAGATGAACTTTAAGGTCCCTTCCAACTCAGGCTGTTCTATGACCCTGTGATCTAGGAAGTCTCTTTGTTGTCTCATCCCCATAGTGCTGGTAGGAAACTGGCAGCAGCCACATGCAGGTGGCAGTCATGGAAATACTCTTAATTTTTTGTCTAGCAGTTAGATGATGGCAACATGAAGTAATATACCTCATTAATCTCCATGTCACAAGCAAAGTTAAAAAATCTGCAAAAGAAAGTACTTTTTATGCAATGTATTTCTCATACAGTACCTACAGCCTTCTGCGTGGTCAGATTTACAGAAGCATGGCCAGGACAGAGCTGCTCCCAGCCTGCCTGCCAACTTAAACATCAAAATGGTGGAATTACCAGTACCACTTTCAAGGATATCCAGAACATTCATGAGTAAAAGCAGACATTCTGGAAGGAATATGACTGCTAGAGAAAACCAGACAGAAAACTGGAAATGGTTTAGCCCGAGTCTTCGTATTGTAAAATTATGTCAGTTCTCATGAAACATCTGGTGCAGGCCACTGCAGGCTGCTCAAGGACTGAGTAATTGCTACTCTGTGATTTGGACCAAGCCTGAAGGACCATTTAAAGGTAATTTTTAGGGTGAGTTTTCTCAATCTCCTAGACCAGGCAAACTGCAACTTGGCAACATTTGCTTTATTGGGACCAAAATTAAGCCCCTAGTGATCACTTTTGAAAACGCTTCATAATGAAAATTTCAAACCGCCATTGTTATCATCTACTAATGTTGTAAAATGACTTTGATTTTCATGTTTCTCCTCATACAGTATGGATTTTCATAGCGTAAAAGATGATGCCTTTGGCTGCTTTGGCTTTGATGCAAATGCAGTCTGTGCATATTTACAGTAACAAGATTGTTTTGCAGGCAACTTCTCAGCCTTTTTGCCAGGGCATGTACATTGAGAAAACACCTCCATTATTAAGGCTTCCTAGTAATGTCAGAATGAAGAGAAATCATGAATCCAAAGTAAAGCAGCATTAAACTGAGCACCTATGGATGATTTGGGGCTGTTAAAGCAAATATTCGAAGATAATATTATATAGGTCGAAGTCTACCCAGATATGAATATGGAGTACAACAAAACATTTTACTCACAGGACATTATAAGAACTTTGCATTAGTTGAACAGCCCACGTAGATGAGAAGCACCACTACCCAAAGCTCTTCAGAACATGACCTGACTGCTGCCAAAAGCCGGAAAGAAAGATGTAGTATGAATCAATGTATAGCCCTGAAAGCCTTGAAGTGGCGAGATGTTTCATACCCAGACCTACTCGTGTTAAAATACATGGGTAATGGGAATAATGGGAAACAGAAAGGTTCCATGTTTGATGACAAGCTAATAACCCTATAAATGAAGGCAACAACTAGAAGAACTCAGTTTTTCAAAATAACTACAGCAGATTTTTTAGCTTTAATGAAACATTTAAGATTCTTTACCCCCAAAAGAATGCAAACAGTCAAAAATACTGACCTAAAATCACATCCACTGCTAATCACTGAGGGACTGTGGTCTGCAGGGGATCAGATATTCATTCACAATTCATTAGAGAGCCATCAGTCAGATATACAACAAGCCTAAGGATGTGCATCTATTTAATACAATATTTTTGGAACCAGCTCAGGATTATTTTATTCATACCCACTTAGCACCATTATGTGTTAGAGCCTGACCTGACCTAAGGTTTTGTCATGGTTTAACCCTAGCTGGCAGTTAAGCACCATGCAGCCACTTGCTCACTCCCCCTTTCCATTTCTCCCCCTCCAAGGTAGGATAGGGAAGAGAATAAAAATAAGGTAAAACCAGTGGGTTGAGATAAGAACAGTACAACAACAAAATGAAAAAGATAAAGATGAATAAACCCCAAGAAAGACAAGTGATGCACAAAGCAATTGCTCACCACCTGCTGACTGATGCTTATCCTATCCATCCCTGAACAGTGACTGATGCCTCCAAGCCACTTCCCCCTAGTTTATTTATTGAGCATGACTTTCTGTGGTGCAGCATGGTATGGAATATCCCTATGGCCAGTTTGGCTCAGCTGCCCTGCTCATCCTCCTTCCCAGCTTCTCGTGCACCTGCTCATTGGTAGAGCATGAGAAAGTGAAAAGTCCTTCACTTAGAGAAAGCACTACCTAGCAACAACTAAAGCATCAGGGTACTTCATTTTCATAGTAAATGCATAAAACAGCACCATAACAGCTACAAAGCAGAAAATTAACTCTATCCTGGCTGAAATTAAGACAGGGTGTCATGCTCTCAAGAATGCAGAGCACAATTTCAAAAACACCACATGAAAGGAAAGTCCATGTATATGACAATTATTTTACCAATATTATCCTTCTTAGGACCATAAATACATGCATATTCTCTTTTCACAGAAAAGTGTCCATACCAACCTCTGGTAGTACTGCTGAAAGATTACCCCTCATTTGCCTGCCTTAGCGTTTGACACACACACCAAAAAAAGAGAGACAAATGATTGATGCTTCCTTCTTGCAAGTGGGACAAAATTCAGTGAAACCAGACCACCAGTCCTGGTCCAAGGCATCTTCAGTTTCTTCCCACAGCTCTATGTAGATTCTTTCCTTCTAGTCCCATTCTGCCTGGTACATGAGTTTCTCAGAACCATTTATGAATCTGCAGTAATTTTAAATACTAATGAGGCCCTCTTTTGCTTAGCTCTGAAAGTTTCTCAACAATATAAGAGATCATCCAGAAAACATAGTTGATTTTGTCCATTTACAACTGGTACGCACCGACATGAACAAGAGCAGTCCATTCCTCAGACACTTCCACATTACAGCTCTTGGGAAGGAGCAGTACAGAGCTAACTGTTCGGTTCAGGCTCATCTGAATTTCCCAGCTTGACAGAGAAGGCAAAAGGCATCCAGAACTTTTCACGTGGGATCCAAGAAAAGCAGGGTGCCATCTACTCCCTTAACCAGCCTCTGACACAGACCTTTCCAGTGAAGTGTGCTTATTGAATAATCTGACTAAAAATCAAGGGTTTGCTCATAGCTAGATGAACTCTGAATGAAAACGGGAACTTTGGAGGAGATATTAGCAGCGTATTTTGAGTATTTCTTAATGTTAGCAGTCCATTTGCTAAAAAAGAATCTTGCTAAATTACATAATTCAGTTGCACCTTTTATCAAGGAGTTCTGCCAGGGACCTGAGTGAAAGTATTTCCTTTTTATCAGTTTTGAGTTATTTCCTTTTTATTCTGTTGTGTATTTTCTTGTTTTATCATTAGGAGAAAGGGTGAATAGTGTTCCTGATCTACCTTCTCTATAGCAATCACTTCTTCTCATCCTTTTATCATATATCTTTTCATTTTCATTCTGCTCTGAAATAAAAAAAGCTTAGTATTTTCCATCTCTTTTCATATTATTCTTGTTTCATAACCCAAATTATTCTTGTTTTTCCTTTCAACACTTTGTTTGTTTCTTCCATATCTTTTGAAGATAATGTGTAAGCAGAACTGAATATTTATTCTAGGAAAAAAAAAAACCAACAGATTTTTCTTGAAGGTATTAGACTAGGATTTTATTTTTAATCACCAACACGTTCTTTACACAGGCTAATGTATTCTTCTCCCTGGTGAAAAAAAAATCCTTCAACAAGTCCACTGCTTTCCAATACTGCCCTTCAAGAAACTATGTAAACCAACTTTTTATTGCACTCCAAGCCTTTTTCTCTAAAAATGATCAAATAATCACAGACTAAGACGTTGGCTAGAGCAAAGAAAATTCTTGACTAACACCCTTGGCAAACAATCAATTTCTATTACTTCATGGGCTAGAGTTTGAAGTACTGATACTAAACTTTTGTCAAGTCCTATGGATAATTTCAGGGGTTTCTATCATTATTTCAAGGGGTATGTGATTGCCAACCATGAA
Source organism: Grallaria varia (assembly GCA_013396735.1). Classification (NCBI taxonomy): domain Eukaryota; kingdom Metazoa; phylum Chordata; class Aves; order Passeriformes; family Formicariidae; genus Grallaria; species Grallaria varia. The sequence continues at coordinate 383,957 of VWZG01006949.1, forward strand.
TAAACTTTGTTCGTTCAAGTAAACTGATGTCTAGTTGGTTTGGGACAGGGGAGAAGACTTACCATTTTCTTCAGAAATCAAAAGAGCAACTATTTAAGAATGTTAATCTAATAACGTGCTGCACCCTTTACTTCTGCCTGATGGTGTAATTATTAGTAACTCAGTGCAGTTCATTAGGGACTTATTGTGCTGCTGTTGGCAAAACAGAAATGTCGCTGCATGTTAAATAATTAAAAGCAGTAAAACAAACATTATCTTTTGAGTCCTGGATTTATAAATTGCTGTTAAGCATGCAACCTTTTAATCAATAACTACTTATCTATTTTGTTTTAGCTAATAATGAGTATAAACTCTTTCCTGCCACTCTAATTATGATTTGAGAATTTCCCAATTCTTCCTATGAAAGCTGTAGATAATTTGTTTCATTTTGGTTTTACAACAGGGTATACTGAAGTTTATGGATCCAACAAGTTCTCCCGTAATACTAGCCTATGTATTCCCAAGGTAATCCCTACCTTTTTTCCCCTTTTCTGGGGTTTCCAATGTTTCTGTGGGAGCAAATCCTGCAGGCCTAACTCAGAAGATCTGTACATTCCCTGTCTTGGTCCTGCAGCACAGGAACTGGTTCACGTTCAGTCCCAAGCAAATTGCAAACTTGTAAACTTTCAGAGAGAAGCCACAGTGAAAAGTTATTGAACTGTCATATGTTGCTTATGTGAAATAAAATATGGTCCAATTTCCCAAGATTTTGAGAGGATTAGTTCCTACTTATCAGCAATGGGGCCCTGGTGTTGAGCAAAATCTGTGCACTCAGTCCTAAGTTCCTACAGCCCAAATTATTACACCACATATCACATATATTATCACCAGCAAAGGCTGAACACAGGTACAGTCTGACCAATAAAGCTTTGCTAACAGGCAGATTTTTTTAGACCAGAATAACCATGTTAGGAATTATTTTGTAACTGAATATTGTCATTCTGATTTTTCATCTTTTTGGTTCTATTACATTATGGCAGTCCTGTCAAGAAGCAGGGAGAGTGCATAATGAAAAATAAAAGGCAGAATACATCTAACTTTTAAAATGATTATTTCTGACATGAAAGAAATGCCAAGCAGAGAATAATACCTCAGCTTCTGACTCTGTCACAACTTAAGAGAAACTTTAAGAACCCTTGGGAGAGTCACTTTCATATTACAACTTCAAAACAAAGCTGGGCACACGTGGGCTGGATTCTGAAAGGACGCAAACCATTAAATCAACTGTAGGCATTTATATTGCCATATTGGCAATGCTCACACTTTAAAGCCAGAGCTAAAACACCACTTACCCTTAACTTTCACAACCACCTTTAACCAAATCAGGCAGGTTGCTGCCATCCAACGGCTAATGACCATGCAGAATAGTCACTCAAACCCTTGAAAATAGGGTACTTAAATCAGACGGAGTGGCATCCGCCTTACCTACTTGTTGTAGGTTGTACAGAGAGTTGTTATAATTCAGTTCCCTTTCAGGAAAAGGCAGGTTAACTGTGACAAGGAAAGGTAGGTGTGATCACAGGGACACAGCAGCACAAACATGGGAAGAGAAAAAACATTTCAGATACTGATATGAGGGCTAGTCAGTGCCTGACCTGGGCAGTTCTCTCTAGAAGAGTTTAGTGGCAGAAAATAACAAAGAAAAACCAGAAAAATATAAAGTCTGTGGAGGAAAATGCAGCCTCCTTGAACTTATTAGTTTAAGAACAAAGTAATTTAATACACCAGAGTGCCAAAAGTTATTTTTTTGAATAATCCATTGCAAGCTAATCTTCACAGCTCCTTCTGCATTCTGTGCTTTGTTTTCCGCTGGTAGGTCTCTTACAACTATGTTTTCTGAGTTTCTTTTTATGTTCAGCAGACACAAAACACCATCCATTTACCTCGAAGAACAGCTACAAGTACACCACTCCTGGTCTTGGCTGGCACCCTGTTATGGTGCCTTTTGATGTACAGTAAATATCTCAGACTAACTAGTCTTGCACCTCCAGTACCTTCAGTCTAGCTTGCACACAACTGATTATGTGTATAACCATTACAGCCAGTGAACAGAGCAAGACAAATGTTTCATATTAAAAGGGAAAACTCAAGCAAAACCTAAAGTCAAATGCCAGTACGTATATCTATTTTCTTCAGAAAAAAAAGACCACAAGAATCAAAACAAACAAACAAACAAAACAACAAAAAACAAAAAAAACCCCAACAACTGAATATTCCCTAAAGAAACCATCAAACTTGACAAAGTGCTGGTGAAATAAACTACAGCACTTGCACTTACACAATCTTTATGATGCATAACAATAGTATTGTCCCAAACTTTGGCAAAGAAAAACAAAGTAATTCCTTATGTCTGGTTTTCAACACACAGCTAAAATCGCCAAGTTTCTCTTTTTCATTTTACATAATGGTTCAGTGGGTAATAAATGCATCTTCAATCACTTTGTCTCCAAGGTAAAGCTGGCATTTGGTTGGTTTGTTTGTTTATTTCTATGTGGATACACAGACCCACAGCACAGCCAGCCAAGGCCTCCAAACACCACCTGAAAGCAACTGTACATTTCCAACAAAACCCAAACAGTAAGTGGGAAAGAAGGAACACCACAGGGAAGGCACAAGGGTTCTCTCATGCAGGACTCTAAATGAAAATACACAGGGGCTTATATAGGTGGGAGATGGGCAAGGAGAAGAGAAAAATCAGATTGAAATTGTGTGTCAGCTCCCAAAATGTCACCAAGCAGTAATTAAAACTTTAGCAGAGAGCAAATTACAGGGGAAAAAAAATGTGTTACATAGGCATTTCATAATTTCTTCAACATCTTAGTCGCGTATGTTCTTCTGGGCTGGTGCGAGCTGCATATTTGCAATCTGAATGAACTATTTTTAGAAGACCAACCAGATTGCTGTCTGCAGAGTAAACATCAGTTGGAGCCCAAGATCTAAGCCAAAGCAATTCATTCACTGTTCACTTGACAGAACCCCACAATGCCAACAGGGGAATCTTTTCCTCCCGTGGTATTTTTCAGGAACTCTTCCTCCTTTCATAGGCTCCAGCTGGTGGTTCATGTTGTCCTTGTCCCTTCCACTCTCCAGGCTCAACCATGTTGTCTCCCCAAGTGCACATTAGTCCCCACAAATTCCCCTTTTTGTATTTGCTGATCGTGATGGATCCTTGAGCAAATTCATTCTTTGCTTTTAGATATTTGCATTTTCTACATGTTTGGTTTAGTGCTGAATTAAGAAGAGAGCTATGGAAAAAAGAGGAGAGAAGCTGAAAAGGGACAGGTATTAACTTCTCAGCATGAATAAAACCAGCTACAGATCTAAATGCATTTTCAGACATAAGTAATTTCAAAAGAAAGTTGAAGGAGGTGAGTATTTGGGGAATTTTATCCATATATGTGTGTCTATGTGCTTATTTATACATAGACATAAATTTTTAAGGCTAGAAAATTCAAAGTATAAAATAATATTTGAAATTCTTTCAAGTATAAGAAGTGAAAAACTCACTGCTCAGGTACGTAAGAAACCTCGACTTACACTGTCTCCTTACCAAAAAGTAACTGTAGAAATTTGAAAAGCACTTCATGGGCACACAATAAGACCAAATTAGAGTGACTTTTTAAAATGTGTTTTTTTCCCTTATATTGATATTAGTCAGGACTAAAGTTCCAGTTCACGTCACTTAAAAAATTGTTGCAGGTTTAGACTACAGATTATTCCTCTTTCATGAGTCCTACAGTGTTGGACTGAAGTTGCATGTGAAAAACTAACTATAGTAAGTGTTTTTTGGCTGTGGTGAACCATCAAACCATACAAGTTAGGGGCAGATGTCACAAAACAGTTGTGTTAATCAACCTTCTGACTTTTGTTTTATTAAAACATTAAAATATAAATGTCACATTTGCCTGGGAAAAAAAAAAATCTCTCATCTTTGATCTGTCTGAATGCACAGACCTGTCAAATCAGGGGGAAGGTCAGCTCTGTGAGCTCAGTTCCCGAGGCAGAGCAGCTTTCTCCCCAGTAAGGTCTGAGAGTTTTGGAGGAAAGCTGTGCTTACACCTACCCTTGGTTCTGGAGTGCAAGTATAAACAAAACAAGTTTATTTTGCAATATAAATATAATTTGAATAATTTTTTTCAATGTCAGTCTCTAATGCTAGAAACTGCCAGAGGGGGAGCATTATTCTTGGCAGCAAGATAGTACTGGCAAAAGAAAAACAAATATTTTTTACATTTTGTTTTTTGTTTGTTTTTATTTAATGTCTTTAACTACTTTATAGTGCTAAGGAGACATAATATTGATAAGAAAACAGAAGGGGAAAAGTTGTTGCTGTAATTAATGGCCCAAACTACTCAGCAGTAGTCAGAGCTTTTTAATTTTGTCTCTCACAGTTTTTCCTCTTCCTTGAATCTATACATTTTTCTCCATCATGTCACATACTGAAAGGCCCTTCCATGCCTGATTTTCCAATTTGTATTGTCAATTCAAAAGTGTGCCAATACTTGCAAAACTTCCAGTTTCATGATTCTGGTGGTAAGGGTATTAACTTTGCAAAGAGTCTTGAAACAGGAAAAATTAAAAACTGCTGCCCCAAATCCCTTTGGAGCACAGTGCCTCTATGTGTATTGTTTGTACTTTAGAACAACAGAAGTAACAGAATTCAAGAACTAACTGAAAAACTTTTTGCAGCACAAAAAGCAATCAGAAGGGGGTGGAATAAGTTATATGTTGATGTTACACACAAGCTCCAAGAACAGCATAAGTACATGTATTTGAAATGGGAATGAATTTGGGCTTCCAGCAAAGGATAAGACACAACCAACTGACCTGAATAGCATTTAATGGGGAGGGGAGTGTTGGAAATCAATAATTAACTCTATCTTTTCTTCTACAGATTATGGTTCTTTCTTACAATCCATGTTTGCACATGGACTTCAAAAAGAAGTAAGGCTCCAAGGTGAACATTTTTACAATCTATTTTATATATGTTTATTACATTTTATATATTTTTAAAATATTTTTTCCCATGTTTAAAACTGCTATCTCACATTCTTGTGTTCGTTTGCCATAGAGTCAGCTCTACAAAGGAAACTGCCTAGAGTGGCTGACTGGCAAGGACAGCCACACAGCCCTTGCTTCATTGTTTTCCTGCCTATGCCACAGCCCTGAAAAACCAGAGGCTCACTGGTACTACCCCTGGAGGAAAGCTGAATGCAAGGGGGGCAGCAGTAACTGGCTGTTTGCACACAGTGCATTAATATACAGAAAAAAAAAATGCAAAGTCATTGGAATCGTCTACAGAATGAAAATAGAACCTATTTAGCCACTAATCCATGGACTACGGATTTACTTTATATATATATATATATTTCCCTGGATTCAGAAAAACAATTCATTACATGAACTGAGTTTTCTTAGCCATGATATTCTACTGATTTCTGGAATTATTTTAATGTCTATGATAAACTGGATCCTAAAGGCTTATGCAGTTACTAATTTCTAGACCTGTGTTTTTTCCGAAACTAGAAACAATAACCCCATTGAAATTTTCATTTAGGATACTTATACACCCTTTCTTATTCAAATATTTCGCTTTCAACTTTTACTGAATGAAAACTGCTTAGGATATTGTCTCTTCCTCTTTATTCAATGATGTAATTATGTAGGTACAATGGGAAATCCACAGCTGTATTTCCTAAATATACACAGCTTGAAGGGTTTCTGGTGGTATCTGGGATACAGGAGACAGCTATGGACAATAGTGAATTCCCATTGGATTAAGGGGTTATTCTTAAGTTAGCATACAGTCACATCTCCTTAAGCATCTCACAGAAACAGTGTTCCAGAGCGGTTTTTTAACCCCACAATTCTGGGGTTAACTAAAACCATAGTTAAGATATAGATAACAATAAAGCAAAAGACTTAAGAGCAAAGCCCAGTTCAGTTATTATCTTTTCCTGGGCAGGTAATCCAAGCTAGTAATATATTTAAGTAATGAACAACCTCAAAAACGGATGCAAGGAAAGCAGCATGAGCTCAGAAAAATAACAGCCTGTAAGGTTAAGCTAGACATAAGCCTATGTTAAAACTACTTCAGCATTTAGGTTTTATTCTGTGCCAGAAATTCTAGCACTAATCTGTAACTTCAAATGGCATGTTCCTACTCTGTTTTAAACAGCTAGGCATAAGTATTCAACCATTTGAGAGGCAAAGTAGAATATGCAACTCCAATTAAAGCTAATGGGAGCTGTGTGTTTGTTCAGCTACACATGCTGCTAAAAATGTACTTCTTGGCCAACAGCTTTAAAGTAAGGAAAGAAATCCCATTCTGAAATTTAAAGGCAAAAAGGTTCACATTTCAGATATTTTCACTGAGTGCAAAAAAAACCACCAACATATTATAGTGCAGTTGTTACAGGCAGTATAAACTGCTACATAAAGACAAATCAGGCCTGCAGTAAAAGATCTGAACACCAAATAATCATTGATGTGTCAAGTCTCTTACAGTGATATATAAAACGAATCAAGGCATTTGCATGGATGGAATATAGTGGACATAACTCACAGCTAAATCTTCAACTCGCATCCAGCAGTTATTTCAAAAAGTTTCCAACTGCTCTGCATCATCTAAGCAACAGCATCACTCTAAAGAGAGAATCTGAAACCATCTGTGTTTGTTAATATGGCCTTAAGTGTTAAATTTGCTGTTGCTGTCTTGAGCTATGTCAAGACTGTTTAAATAAAAGCTGTGACTTGCTAAATCCTGTCCCTAGCTAATTAAAACCACGGGTTTGAAGAATGTTGCTTAATACATTCTCTTTACTTACTGTTCACTGTTGATGCACTTAGTAAAGAATTGCACAATGCAGGGCACATATTCAGGGCTGCAAATACAACAACAACAACGACGAAAAGAAATAAAAATGTGAATTTGATAGAATTCTTATAGTACAAAAAAAAATCAAATATATTGCTGTAATTAAAGAGAGGGGGGGCTTTATAAAAATGAAAAAATTCCTGATTTGTAAAGAATTCCATTTTTTAATTATTAACATTCATAAATATAAATCAGACAAATGCAGGTTATCATCTGAGACAGATGCTAAATAAGAAACTCTTTTCAATGCCAGAAGATTGACAAAATAAAGCAATTAAAACTAAGAAAAAAACTGTAAACTCTATTCCATGGGGAATTCAAGTCAGTTATTAGGTAAGGCATAAAGCAGCTTCTTAATATGGCAGATCCTTTCTTCTAATTAGAATTTGAAATAATCCAGAATCAGCACTATGGCTTTGTGTTTCCTTTTATCTTCAGTGGACACTTTTTCACTTGACTGTTTTAGTTATGGGTTGCAATGAGAATTGGTTTATTGCAGTGAGGAAAACATTTGCCTAAAGTTGAACACGTTCAAAAGGAGCCAATAACTTTCAGTGCAACCAGGGCAATATATTATCCATTGAGGTGATCCTGCTTGTAAAGCTCATGCACGAGGAACTTACAAGCACTGATGAAGTTTAGATCTGGAGGCCATTCTGATTCCTCTCCATCCATCAGCCAGCTTTCTTATGCAGCTGTAGCAAATTACAGCTGCCAGAGCATTATCTATCACTTATTGAAGAATGTCTAATGATTGTGCATCAGAGTAAAGCTCTTTAAGCCAAAAGAGATAAAACCCATATTCTGGTTCTGTCAGAGCACACAGCACTTTGACAGGAACCACATATAAAAAGCAGACATAACGTGTAGAAGGGAAACAAATATACTGGGTTATACTCACATGAGCCAGGAACTTCTTAATGTTAAAATTTTTCACCTTCCCAGGGGCAATGGATTCTTGGCTCGTCCAAAATACCTGAGACAATTATCACTCGCAATCCATGTCCCTGAAGCTTTTTCCTCAGCAAGAAGCAACTTGTGCAACCAAGTAGCATTCTACTTCTGTAGCAAATATTAGAAGTCATACTCTTCACATCTTAGCAAATCATGGTATAATAGTTATAACACAGTTACCGGAAGGAGCCCCAGCTCTCCTTGGATTGCCTGTGTGATCTCCAAGCAATGTCTTTAACCCCTCTTTCTTTATTTCTTTCTTTCTTTCTTTCTCTAAAAAGCTGCTTTTCTATGCTGCCTTAGCTACTTGCAAATCGCAGATTTTTAAAGTTGAACATGGGTTTGTATTGTGAAATAGTCTAAGTGCACAAGGACCTGACCATAAGCTCAGCTGCAAAATAAATGAGTAGTAAATATCATTTATTGAGAGTAATCAAGCTGTGAAATAAGAACAGTATTCTTCAATCTGTGACATTAAGGTCAAAAGAATAGCTCTCCATCCTGAAGTACATATCAGGAAGCTTACTATTGCCACTGAATGAATACAGGGATTGCAGGAACCTAGACTTCATTGCTAATCATCCTTAAAAAGAGAAAAAATTTACTGAAGACCTAAGTTCACTCTGCATTTAACGGAATTACCTCAGCTTTGCAGTTGTGCGATCAAGAGTAAGCTATGAATTCTAGTTGAATTTCTGAGCTTGATCCCAGCCTGATATCTCCATACATCAGCACAATACGCAGAGGCTTTAACACAAAACCTGACCTGATCCGTTTCAATACAGTACCACGTCTATTATATTCCACAACTTCATTAGCATTAATAAATTCAAACAATCTTTAGGAAAATAATGGAAGTCAATCATCTTTCTTACTAGGGACCTCTTAAGGAGCATGTACCAATGGCAGCCCCACAGCTTTAGTAAAAAACACCTAAAATAATTATTTGCAGACCACCTGGACAATTTAATACATATTTTTAATGAAGCAATTCCTGAGATAGTAAGTCACTTAAGAGTCAGAGAACTATCATGGTGACTTTAACATGTACATTGTTTCTTAGGCCAAACTCAGCAGCACTGTGTCTGTCTATACCTCCACTCACGCTGGTGGGATTACATCTCCTTGCAACAGGGTTAAATCAGACCTCACGTGACCATGATAAGTTAAACATTGCTGAAGTCAGGCTGCTCGCAGGGGGAAGAACACAGCCCTTTGCTAAGACATAGATCTTCCGTAGTTTATTTATCATTAACAGAAAGTGCTTTATAGCACTGCATAGAGGTTGCCATAAAACAACATTTTAAGGCTCTCTCAACCATATTTCAGCCATAAATGTCCTATAGACACAGGAAGGAAAACTACCAAGGTTCAATATTATCATCTTTATTACAGATGACCTCACTATTGTGTTCTCTATAAAGAAAAAATATTAAACATTAACACAGTCTGAATCCTAAATTGATACAGGTTTACTACTCATATCTAGATCTAAATGGCCTTACTTGCAGAGTAATTATTTTTCTACAAAAATATTGTTGACAGCCTCATTAACAGTGATCAGACCAGAATAAATGTTACCTTTTCTACTAAAAATGCGACTTCTCTGGCAAAGTATGCCATATATTAGTACACATCTACCAGCAAATCAGTTTTCAGTGAAGTTTTGTAATGAATGGCATGTTAAAAACCAAGACACAAATTAATGAAAATTCAGTCATTGCACTACATGTTACAAAACTCAAACAGCTGAAACAGCTATACTGTTAATTCAGAAATTTCTGTTCCTCTTATACACTACTTCTCACTAGTCCTGTTTGTCAGTATGGTTCCATAACACAAAAATATTATTGCAAGATGTACTATTGCAGCTCATAGTGATTCTTATAAAAATCCAAAGGCAATGGTAGAAAAAAAACCCATTACTTACTGTTTCATTATTTTTTAAAATGAGATGCATATGTTTGATGGCAAAACGTGTTTCTGTTTAACTTGTAGCTCTGTGCATCCTAAATCTGAAAAACCCCAAGGCAATTTCTAATGTCTTGTGTCAAGAGTATGGCAATAGGAATAGTTCTCGCTGCTGAACCTATTCTACTGCATTATTCTACTGGAACTTCACAGAATTTGTACAACTTACCGCAATATTCTCAGATAAACAACACATGATTTGTGAAGGTAGTCAGTTTTACTTGAGCACAACAGATTTAAATCATTAAACTTGCTTTCCTACATTGGAAATAATTCTGCCTGCAAAAATCATATTTCAGTACAAAGCAGCATTGCCCTGAAAATGGTTTCCCATCATACAGTGCTTTAGAAAGTCCTCATCTATATTTACTCTAGAAAGCCCATTTTGCCCTGTATAGATAATAATGATTACAGAAGACAAGGAAAAAGGGAAGAAAAAAAAAAAAAAAAGCTGTTTTGGGGCTCTTTTTAAAACTGTGAAAACATCTTCTTACCCATTTAATTATTGTTTTTAATGTTTTTTCCCTTTTTTGGTCTTCTGGAAGGTACACATGGAATTTCTTCTCCTAGGTCTAACATACTGGAGAGGATTTAAGTACTGCTGGAGAGGGCACATGGCTACAGTCGCTGTGTGGCTGCCCCACACTGCTCTGCAAACAGCAACACATCTCTGCTCATCTTGGCAATCAGCTTCCAGGAATTTGCCTGAAAATCGGAGCAACTTTAGGTCTTACAGCTGTAACAGCCCCCAGATTATCATTTCATTTTCTTTTGGCTGTTACTGTTTAACACAGAAATCAATTACAGAAAACCTCCTTCTTGAGCACAAAAAAAGGTCTTAGAGAGATATGCAAGCTCCAGCGACAGTACATTCTTATTATTCACCTTGATACAGCTTTTGTACATTGTGCTTATCATAGTTCAATGGTACCTGACAAAACTAATACTAGTTTTCATCTCCACTAGCTTGTGATGTTAAATAAGGAACTGTGTGTGTGAACGTGCTTTTAAGCACTACAGTGCACCAAAGAATGAGCTGTTTTCAGCTAACATTGAGCCACTAATGATTTTAATGAGAGTGCCTTCTGGATTCATATTTTTTTCATAAAATACATCACACTAAAACAAAATCAATGAGAAACATTAATTAGGGCCTTTTTAGATGCCTTCTGTGGTGTTGTTTTTCTTTTGAGAAGCACCAGATGAAGAATGCTGTGCTTTATTTAAGCTAAGTTGTTTGACATTTAGATGAGAGAAAAAAGAGAAAAATACTAACAAACACAGGAACAATTTTTGACAGCTCTTTGTCATGCAAGAGAGAAAAAAGGGGACCGACTGTGAGATACTACTTTGAAGCCCTGGAAATTTGTAATGAAAAATTTAAGATACAAGAGAGGAAGAAAGATGAGCTATTCATTTGGTTCTGCATATATTAACACTTGTAATTCAAACTAAAGGTTTGCTATGTGTTTTCATAATTTTGACTCTAATAAATATCTTGGAGAATTGCTTTGATATTCTAAGATCATGCGTGTAGCTTGCATCCATTAAGAAAAATGGGGAACAATCATCATCAGCCCTCTTGGCGCTAATGAGAAGGTCATTGCTCTTTAATTATCACAGACATGAAACCGAAATATTTCAAAGGGTTTGTGGAACACAGTGGCTATGGGCAAAGCTGTGTATCTGTTTATAAGTCTGTCTGTCCCAGAGCAAGTCAAGTAGGACGTGTAGCTTCCATTCTGTAGCCTTTCTGCTTTTGTGTATATTTAATTTACAAGTTTGTATCTCTGTTTCTTGCACATTGGATTAATCTGGGAAATTTAGACCAGCTATTAGCAGGGGCCGAGTAGGAGGGAGGAGGGCAGGGAGAGGCGGAGAAAAAGGGGTAGAGATGTGAGAATAGTAAAATGTTCCTCATCAGGAGGTATTGTGAAATAAGTACTACTGTGTTGTGTGACCTTATTTCCCACAGTAGGGGTGTTCTGAAGAAATAGAAATGGTGAGGTGTTGCAGGAAAATATTAGCAAATTAAAAATTTGTGTTTGGTATGGGTTGTGATCTCACTCGTATTTCCACCCTTGCAGAGGAAGTGACTACAATGGGAACAGATAGAGCTGAAGCAAAGCAAGACCTGAAATCGAAAGAAAAAGTGAGGGTTTTTTGTGTTGGTTCTGAATTCCCCAAAACAATTTCCTCCTTCTCTGGTGCAGAACTAAACCAAATCCTCACACCTAATGTGTTCATACCAACCACATTATATGGATCCATTAGCTAAAATTTTTATTATTCCATTATTAGACTATTTGAACTTCAGTAATAGGTGAGCAATTTTTATGCAATTTTTGCATTTTTCATGCAAATGAAAGACTGAAGAGTAGAAAGGGGCATTTTCTGTCTGTGAGGGAGAACAAGGAAAGAGGAAGATCCACCCTTTGCATGCAATTTCCATTTTGTTTCACACAGTTTGGAATACTACTGCTGAACAGCTACCTTCTCTCTTTTTGCTTCATTTTCACCTTTGGGAAGAGTCATATTACCAAAGGCAGGGTCAAAATGTGTGTGGGAAGGTGGAAGAGAAAGCATTCAGAAGGCCAGCAATCAAACCTCAGTTCCTTCTGGATTCTTTGTTTTATTGGAGAATTATAACAAATAAGCAAAATTAGCTTGTAAAACTAAAATGCACAAGTATTTCTCATAATTAAGAGAGTTTCTCTGCACCAGCTTTGGAAGACCGATACTGAATTTCCGATACAAACTGACTAACAGATTTTGGATCTCTAAATATTCATTACCGAAATCTGATGTGAACATTTTAACAGAGTAATACAGTGGCAAATCTTTATGGTAGAAATTTACTTTCCTGCAGCAACTGTCATCTTGAAAGGCAGCTTAGGTGGAGTTACATTAGGCAAGGAGGAAGTGATTTTCCAAATTATTTCTCATAGAGATTCCAACTAATTCTCTTCATAGAATTTGATCTTTCTGGGGTAATACAAATTCCCTTTTCTTCCCCTGCCAGACATCAGGCCAGAAAAACTTCTGGGGAATTTCAATGAAATTTCAAGAACAAAAATAACCACCACTATTTTTTTTTTTCAGTCTTTTATAATACTTTACTTGCAGAAAGAAAGAGTGAAACAAATCCAAAAAGACCATGTGCCAAGCTACTATAGAGTGGTATCTGCACAAATTCTATCTGTTCGTCTGGTAATGCTAACAAAAAGCACTGGAAACTGGGCGATACCCTGAAACCAGGTAAAGCGGCTTAATCCCCAAAGACGGCAAGTCACCAAGTAAATGATTCTGCACCCCCCAAAAAATAACTAAGATAACCCTATTAAAAAATAACATAAGCATTGTCATAGGGGTTTTCCCTGGAAATCTACGTACATAACATTTTACTAAAAGATCAGACTGCCTTTTTCAAAGAAAGACTTGTGTGATCATTTCCAGGGTAACTAAAGCAACTGACTTGATGTGGTCAAAGCCAAAGCACAGCTGATAACGGAACCGAAACATGAAGCTGAATACCCAGACCAAGAAACGTATTCTGACCATTCTCCTTCCCACTCACCCAAGAACCTGCTTTGCACAGGAAAGAAATTTGTTGCACGAGGCAGACGGTGACCACAGTGAATTCCCCACAAGTACTTCAGATGCTGTCGAGGTTCCCCCCCGGCTGGACTTTGCTGCAACAGAAGAAGTGGAGTTAAACAGAAGCCACGCTGACTGTGTCAGCTCACTCCCACAGCTGGACACCAGCTGATCTAAGTGATTGCAGTGATCCTTTCATTAGCCTGGAGAGCCGTCAGTGCTTTCTCCCTTCCCCATTAACACCAAACCCTCAGCTCCATTCGAGAGGAGCACAGAATCTCTGGTATCTCATCTGAAAATGGGTGTCATTAGCTGGTACTCCCATAACTGGTATTTATGGCCCCATTCATTCTCACCTGCCTTTCTAGCTGGACGATTTTAAAAAGAACATTTTGGGAGAGAAAAAACACACCATTTAGTCAATGAATAAAATCTTTGGTGTTATGTCAGAAAAGAATCTGACCCTCTATATGTAGGGATATTGCACATGAGAGGGACTCAGAGGAGACAATCTTGCTCATGAACAAAGAGGAGCATTATTTGAATTTCAGAAGCTGATAGTCCTCATCAATAATTGTGTCCAGAATTCCATGTGCCCCAACTAGATTGCCAGAAACACTGTATATTACAGGGTTTTAGTTGTTCTCTGTCCTTCTGTAAAGAGCAAAGGGAAATTTGCAAGTATGGTCAGGGAAGATGAGCACAAGGCTGGAATCTTCTAAATACATTAGAAAATAGGAAAATTACTTTCTAGAATTATGAAAAAAAAGTCAAAACCAAATAGTTTAGCTCTTGTGATCCTCGGACTCTGTCTTTTGCACAGTCTTAAGGAAAATGGCAGTATGCAGGTTCAAGCTGCTATCACAAAACAAGTAAATAGGAAGTGCTCACACCTGGAGAGAGACAATTTTCATCTGTAAATCAAGCAGCACAAAAAGCTCCAGGGGGCAAGTTTCCTGTTTCAAAGTATTATGCTGCTAGAAATATTTAACATGTTCCCAAATACTTCTTATCTACAGTATTTTCTATCCTTAAAACACAACACTGGTACAACGTCTCAGTACTACATTTTTTAACTTTATTTGTCTCTTGTTTTATATAACTCAATATCCAGAAATACAGTTACATAAAAAGAAATTAATTTATCCAAATTATTCTAAATTGTCTTCTTTGACTACCCTTTGTATCTCTGTATCTTTGGCATCTTAAATGTTTTTGCCAAATGTGATTTTTTTCTTGATCATTAAGGTATAAAGTAAATTGAATTAGTCCTAAAACTAATCTTTGTGGCACTTCATTTTTCTCTACCTCCTCATATCCTGAACTGACTTAAATCACAAGTACCTTTTTGCCTTTAGTATCAATGCACTTTAAAAAAAAACAAACATTAGTTCATGTAGTAGATCCCTTCACAATACTTACGAAACTTAGAGTAATTAGAAAAGCCCTTTGTGTAGCATTGTGTCAAAACATTCTGAAAGGAAATGAAAACAGAAGAGTGCTAACAACATTACAGGATGAAAGATTATACAGCAATTTTTACCAGGGCAAGATGCACGAGCTTTTGACAGCCCACGGGGAAAATTTGTTATTATTTTAATCTCTTAATGATGGACATGCCACACACTCAACAAATACCTTGGTACTCAAGTTTTATGTTGCCTCAAAGCATCCTTCTCCTTCTGCCACTTACTACCAACCCTTCTTTCTTCCTCTTCACCTCCGGATCACATATAACCCTGAAAGCAACATCTACTATTGGAAAAGAATACTCTGCCTTCTAAGCTTTAGCTTGTTTGTTTGTTTGTTTTGGGGTTTTTTTGTGGGCTCCTTATTTCACTGTTCTTAATAGCAAAAATTCCAAAGATGAAACAGAGAGGTCATCTGTGCTCAGTTCACCTCCATTGCTCTCACAAGAACCAAGTATCTTGGTAGAGACGTTCATGGAAGGAACAGGATGCTTCCAGAACTGAGCTAGCAGAAGACAAAAACAGATGGAAAAATATCACACATACAGAGAAATTAAACCAACCTGGGAGTACAGAGAACTGCACAGAAAGGGTACAGCTTTCAGCTGCTACAGTCCTCTGATTAAGTGCATCTGAAAATCCAAGTGATGAGATCTAATCTGCCCTCTGGGAATAACTCTCCATGTTGAAGGCAGAGGTTGCTCTATTATTACCCACTCGCAGCGCTAACCAGTGTGTGAAGTAGACAAACACCTCAGTTAAAGAAATTCAGTTCTTACTCCATAGGTATCATGAAAAAAACTGCACATGCCTATTTAGAAATAGAAACACTCTGAAAGTTCATGAAAATAAGACTGTTGGAGCTGTAAGGCAATGGAAAACCTGAGCATGAGGCAATGAATTTCTAGACGGACGGGGGCCTAAGGGGCCAAACTCTGCACCTATTAATTTCATGCCGTTGGCTTCAATAGGGCCATATCCAATAATGACGGGTGATACTCTTCGTGTGGTTGTTTTTATGCTGTGTTAATACAGTGTTAAGCCAGTTGTTTAAAACTGCTTTGCCATAATTAAGTAATGGCAGTTACTGTTACATGTGTTTATTAGTAAAAAATAGTAAAGAACTGTTGCTTTTCTGTTCTTTATAAGTGGCCTTAGGGACTCCAGCTTTTGTACTCCCCAAAGTCCCCTCTCATTACCGAACTAAACTTGCCAATAAAATACTATAGGGGATCAGGGAGTTTATTTTTTTTTTTCAGTGGGATGGGAGTTCAGCTGAACCTGAACATCACCAGAACGACAGCTGCTGGTTTCTTGGAATGGGAGAGGTGAGCCACACAGGAAGGGCTTTCTATGCTGCTCTCCTCTCTCCTGCGCTTTGCAGCATCACCTCGACACAAGAGGTGTGTGGCCTGATGCTGCAGTTTTCCTCTTTGTTACTCTTAAAGAACAGTAAACAAGGCTGGAGTCAGCTGTAACTGATCAAATGAAATGTCAGAAATCTATAATGCAAAAAGCATGGGGCTTCCTTATGGCAGCACTCACAAGTATTACAAAAGTGGTCAAACCCCCAAAATCTAAGTCCACTGCTTTCCTGTATTTGTTAGAATAGTCAAAACAGGCCTGATTTTCCATTATGACATACCTTATATACTCCTTAACAGCAGTGCGAGATTGGCAACATGAAAAAGCTTTACACCCACCATTCTGACATCTGCTCAATAGATGGGGAAAACATGGAGAATCTGCCTGAAACCCCAGCTGAATGGAATAATGCCTGCTCAAAGCACGTCTTATGGCTACTGCATCATGAAAAACACCCCACAACTTATCCCCCACAAAGGATAACTACATAGATTGCCATGAAATATTCAAGGATCTAAGAAAGGAGGTTCACTCCTCTTTTTTCCGACTTCTTCTGACTACTAAGCCATATAAAGATGAACTTCTATCCCAAGTATGTATCCTGTAAGATAACTTGATCAATAAAATCAACCCATGTCAAAGGGAATATTCAGTACCTTTACATTTATATTCCACATCATCTTTTAGTTTTCATATAAATGTTTCCGATCACTCCAATTTTGACATATCTTGCCATAAGGAGAACTTCAGTAAGTTTTGAATAAAAGTCAGTCAAAGACAAGGTATGCTTAAAGGTAGCATTTTTATCAAGCTGAGTAAGATGTGACAGTCACAACACACTAAGATGATTTTTCTGATAAAGACTAACTTTCAGTAAAACATTGTCCCATAATACTACTGCTCCAGTATTTTAAAGACATTTTTGTCATGTATTTTAGTTGCAATGCTGCCAATAACTAAATCCTATGCATGTCTGACTTTAAAAATTCAGGAGGCCATAGCCTTGAAGATCCTTACTAAACTGTTTTCTTTCTCCTCAACTCCTTATTGAAGCATATTTTTAATTATGCATCATTGCCCACACATAAATTCATTTATGTATATTAATTTTTGCTCCACTTAGCAGAGTGGTCACTTAATTAAATGTCTTCAGTTGTTTTAATGAAAAGAAAAAAAACCCAGCTTTAACAGAACGTATAACACTATACATTTAAACATACTATTTGTTGCCTTTATTTCAGTCCATTTGTAACACTGATACTAGGACATTTGTGGAACCGATATTAAAAAGTAATATACTTTTCTAAAGCCCCCAGACTGTTTAGCAGATTTTTAAATTGAAATCAAAATTATACAGATTTTTCATTCTGATAATTTTACCAATTCACTAATTCTTTAATCTTTACAGGTCATTGAACAGCTTCACATTAATGAAATGTAGTTAAGAACAAATTTTACAGTTTTTCTTTTTTCTCTCTTTTTTTTTTTTTTTGAAAAATGTTGCATATCATTTGCAAATTAGAAAGAACTTGTTCCATTTATGGTACATTTATTTAAAATAATCGAATGCATGAGAGCCAGCTGAACACTGTGTGCAATGATGCTTTAAAACAAATTACCATTTATTTATAAGGAAGAAATAGACTTTTAAAAAGCTCACAGACTGCATTTCATTATTAATGGCGTTCTCCATGCAAAACTGATTTCTTTCGATAAGATAGAGAAACAAGAGAAAACTCAAAGAAAAACCAGGAAAGAAAGCCTTTTTCGGGGGCATGCATGCTTTACATATTAGAAATTTGTCAAACATAAGCAGAAATTGTTGGCACCTGAGGTGCATGTATGAGGAATCTCAGTGGCAACTTCTCTGCAGATGCTAGACAGTCTCAAACGACACAGTAGATAGATATTGTATTTAAAAAGAAGTCAAATTACTCTTCATCAGAATGTAAAAAACTTCACTTTCTTCCAGCACAATGTATTCAAGAAACACTGCTAACATCAGATGCCTGAAAGACTCAATATTTCAAAATTATTGTACACTGTAATTTCATGCTGTGGAAACAGCAAAAGGTAATTACTTTGGCTCAAGTATGTTAAATTACTATTATTATATTCTAAATTGAATAGACTGTTTGTCTTTCTAAATGGCAAGTTAACCACCTCAGGTTTCTTGCGCCAGCTTTGATGCCAGGCACATGTGCACGCCACCCATCAAAGTCAGCACTCGACGCTGGCCAAGAGGTCCATCGTCATTCAGTCAAGAAAAATTAACTTACTGAACATTGAACTTACATGTCTTAGCTGAATATTTTGACTGCTGTTCAAGCATTCTCTAGACTTGCTTGTAAAAGTCTGCAAACTGTGCTTTTGACTGCCACTGGAAGTCGACTGAAAAGCATTTCAAACTGTTTATAAACAGCTTTTTTTTATTACAGAGAAGTAGCAGTCAGTAACAAAGATATTTTAAGGGGTCAGCAGCAAGGTTTATTTTCTTTTTATAAAAAGAATAATTGCAAACTGTAATACTGTGAGTCTGTAATACCATTATCATTTCAGCATGTTCATTCCCTTGCACTTTAGTTCCCTCTCTCACATCTTATTAGCTGGAATCTGACCTGTAGCTTCATAGCTCCAGATAAAGGAGTGACACAATTTCTCAGTCAATTTTAACAGAGGCACAGAGGGAAACATAAAAAAAAAATTCTTCTAAATCAAGTTTTGAAAAAACTCAAAAATATTTTAGGTTTAAAGACACGTGAACTGTTTGACAATAATAAGTATGCACCTGATAATTTCAGAAAACTTCGTCATATAGAGGAATGACATCCTATAGCCCAGAACTACTATTACTAATTAGGTTGCTGTTAACAGCAGCCGTATCAATGCCTGACTGCAAATTCCTGTCTGGCCAATGATCTGACAACAATTCCAAATGACTCATTAGTGATCTTCACTTCAGGAGCTGCTTTGTAAAAACCTGAACTAATTCCCTCTTCTTTCACTGAAACAGCTATTTGCATGATTCCTGTAATACTAAAACTTAAGTTTCTCTGTAGCTGCCAGCTATTGTCACTGATGAGATTTGAAGGTTTCTTTCTTCTAATAAGCTTCCTAACAGAATTTCCTAGCAAAGGAAAAATACAAAGGAAGTTACAGCTCCTGGGGCCCATCTCCAGCTCTGCAGTCAGTCCCTCCAATGACCTTGCTTTGCAACTATTCTGATTTTTGACTCTCTCAGCCTTGGGGAGTGACATGGTCTCTGCATAAGTTCTACTTACCCATTTTAGTACTGCCTCGGCACAGCGAAGAGCCACTGAGATGTGGATGCTTCTCTGATCCTGCATTCCCTCACTTGGTCTTCCCTGTCTCAAAGAGGGCGAGAACAACACGCGCAGGGTCAGCCTGCCGACCCTCACCAGGCCAGGCTCCGGCTCAGACATTAACTGTGGTGACCTGTCCTGTCAGCAGATCTCAGCATTCAGAGTAGACCAGCAGGAAGAAGATCTATCCTTCCCTTTATTGCTCCTGTTTGCTTTCATTTTTCTAAACAGAGGAAGAACGCAAAGAAATCACAGAGCTCTGGGTGAAGAGACAAAAAACAAAGTAAAGATGGAGATGAGAAGAATGTGTTTGTGGGAGAAAGCTTCGGAAAATTTAATTTCCTCACCACTACCTGAATCGTGACAATGTTATGAAGAGAGAGGACACATTTACTTTCATCCTCTGTTAGACATATGAAGATGACGTGATGCCCTGCCCCGTCTCAAAGTTAGTGGTCTGCCTTCAAGTACACCACCTTTTGAAAGCCCCATACTTACTGCACTAATACTTTTAGCCTATATCACAATTAGGTCATTTCTAAGACATTTCTGCCAATTTTGGGGAGTGAACTCTGATCCAGTATGGGATTTACACCCTTTTCTTCATGCACTGGCTAATGCAAAGTGCTCAGTGGAACCCCTACAAATAAGGTTTTGACCAAGAATCTAATTTCAGATGAGTTGTATTTAAGTAATAAAGGTTTCTGACCAGCCAGCGTGATTAAAACCGAAGTACATCAACTTGAATTTAAATAACTCATGTAACAGTACTTTAAAACATGGTTTGGCTTGTGATGAGAGTTACAATTTGTGCAGACATGACTTAAATTATTATACCTCTAGCACCAAAGTAATGTGGCTTTTTTATCAGTAGTTTTTGTCTTACATGTTTAAAATATAATACCCCTGCAACATTAAAAAAAATCCTTACTTTCAAACGTGATGTTAATATGGATGGATAGTTTTAGAAAAGGCAGTCACAACTGACTGATAGGAGACATTGTTTATAGCCTTAGAATACTTACTAATGTTAACAGTTTCTGAACATGTATAAACTGATGAGAACATTCTAAAGGTAGCACAAAACTTTCTCTGACAAATATATTTGCTTGATAATAGTTTGCTCAAAATAATATCAACCAGTAATTTTGATCACATTACTCCTGCAACAGACAGAGCTCTCTGTACTTGCTTATTCAGATCCATGTGAACAACCTTGGTCACCTTTATGGTCACTTCCATGTCCTCTAGGCTTGCCATACATTTTGGAATTTGACAAACGTTCTAAGCCCCAGGAATTTGTCCTTGCAAAATTACATTCTCCGAAATTTCAGGACTTTCTGCTGCAGAAGTCCTTGACTTATAAGCAGGATTGTGCAATACTTCCCAGAGGTGAAGTAATGATCATATTGTAGCTTCACAAACTGGCCGCTTGTCTTAGAACCGTGGAAATCAATGTTGGGAGCTACTTCAGATAATAAAGGCACAAAATCTGGCCAGAATGCAGTCGCTTGGGAACGGAGTGGAATAGTTCAGGTTAGTCTCTAGATATTCTCTGCAACATTTCATTTTGTGTCCAGTTTGCACCCTTGTTTCCAACAGCAGCCTGTACTCCTCCAAGCAACCAGCTGGTTTTTTGCCTGAAATAGTCCATCTTTTGTGAGATCCACCTCATATAAGCTGGATGGTCCAAGAGGATGACCTGGCACAGGCACGCGCATTGGCACCTCACCTTTAACTCACGCTGGGTGTTTTTTGCCTATGTCACTGATGCTCCCCTTTATTGCAGAAATGACAAAGCCCAAACAAATTCACAGCAAGTAGACCACAAAAAGTAAGAGGTTTTGCAAAATACTCTTCCTATTTCAACACACCCTTGCTTGCAGCATGGTTTCTCAATAGCAGCAAACCTGTTTCACTTGGGCTCCAGGAATATTCCAATGTTTCCTCGGGGCCCTGCAGCTCTCCGTAATCTCCCGATACAGGAGCACAGCGCATCCCCACGCTGCTCGCCCACCCGATAACCACTGCCCTCACAGGCTCTATCCCCCAGGGCACACTTTGCTGCCATGGACCACTCTTCCCAACGAGCATGGCACAAGCACGATAAAACAAAAGCACCCTTACATTATCCATCACAGTCACAAAAAGGACCTCTACCCCCTTACACCGGTTTTAAGGAAAGTCAGCACTATAGGTAATTAGAAGCAAGTTAAAGCTACAGGTATCACTGTAATATCTAGAACAACCCCTTACAGTTACATAAAAACTATACCATTGCAATAGTATCAATGAAGTCTTTGTGTGTTTTCATGCATATTGTGAGCTCTCCAAACTAACTGAATAAAAGTACCCCCCATGATGTCCACTTCCTATCACCCCCTATCACTTATCCTTTAAGTGCGCTCTCCTTTTCTGTCTCTCCCTCAGGTTGCTGCTGTATTCGAAGACATTCACAACAACAAATATTTCCTTCAATTTGCAGTTTTATTGGCAAAAGGTTGCCCCTCCGACCAGAAACACGTGGTTCTGGTTTTTGGAAGCTAGGGCCTAGTAAATCCATTCACCCAGTTTTGCCTACAAGAGCAAAACTCTGGAGAAACAGGCAAAGCAACCAGCTACAAGAAAAACAGATGGATAAGAAAAGGGAACTTTTAAAAGATGTTTCTTGACAGAAATTGAAGGTACCTGAGCATTTTCAACAGAAAAAGAAGGAAAATAAATTATTCAGCGTGCTTTTTCAGAAGAGGTTTAGGGATCAATCATTGGACAAGACTAATGAAAACCTGAGAATTCAGACCATCACTGGTATCCAAGTAAGAACTAGGAGTCACTGACAGGTGCCTAAGATGAGGATATTGTGGTGACCATAGCATCTAGTAAACAATTACACCACAGAAAAAATGGTGTGAGATAAAGATTGTTCTCCAACTGGGTATCCAAAAAAGTAGTTCAAACTGCTCAAAACAAAAAATCTATAGCAAAAATTTATCCATCAGGGGGCTTTTATACTGTTTGTCTTACATTACGATGTAAAATAATGCATTAATTTTCAGATCAGATCTGCATTTTAAAATTTGCAACTTAACTGTATAATTCTCCATTTGTAGAGACTGATATTAGCAGGCAGTCATACAGTAATATGAAAATGGATATACAACAGAAGTGCACAATAATTTAGTTTGGAAGAGACTTCTGAAAGACCTGAGGCTCAAACATCCCACTAAATTCAGAGCCAGAGACAAGGTTAGAGACAACTTCAAAAGTTACGTCAGGTTTCTCAGGGCCTTCATTCAGCTGCATTCTGATTGCCCTCTCAGAGATTTCACAGCCTCTCTGGGCTCCTGCACCAACCTTTGAGCAACTTCAGTGTGAAAATTCCATTATATCAAAACAGTGTTTTCTATGTTGTAACTTCTGTCCATTGCTCCTTTTTATTTTGCTGGGCACAGTGAAGAGTCAGCTATCTTCTTTGCAACTTACTAAACAGTTGAAGTTGGCAGTATGATTCATCTTCGCTTCCCCAGACTGAACCAACTCTCACGGCACTCATTATACCTCACGCGCTTCAGCCTCCACAGTGATTTTGGCAGACTGCTGGACGTGACTTTCTGTCACTGTCTACCAGCAAGCACCACACTGGAGACAGCACTCAAAACACCATCTCCCTTTCACCGGAGGGGAGCACTCACCTCCCTCAGCCTGCTGTCTGCTCTCTTGCCAAGGTTGCTGACCTTTCTTGACACGAATAAACACATCTGACTCAGGCTGGATTTATCACAGGCCAAGGCCCCAAGTGCTTTCTCACAGAAATGCATCCTTGCTATCCCAGGTGCATGCTTTGCATTCAGGCTATGCTGAACTTCATGGGATTCCTGTGGTCCCAGTCCTCCAGCAAGACAAGGTAGCTCTGGACTGCTGGACTTGCTTTCCAACACAGGGTAACTTGTGAACGTAATGCGGGTACACTCCATCCCACATCCAGCTCAGTAACAAAGGCATTAAACCATCTTGACCCCTGTATAGACTCTTGAAGAATGACACTAGCTGGACCCTGAACCAGTAAATCCAGTTTCCCACCCACCTTAGAGCTCACCCAGGCAGTTCACATCTCAATAAAACATTGCAGAAACTTTAAATGTTATATTGCTGGTGTAACTTGGAACTCTTTCAAGTGAGTGGACAGACACAGATTTGCCAACCTGAGAAAGGACTAAGCTACTCCTGTCAAGGCAGGGGAGCAATGACAAGAGGCCAGAAGCTTTGGAGATCCCAGGGGAGAGCCTATCCTTGTGCCAGATCTGCTGCCAGGAGTGGGTGCAGCTGCCACCTGCCAGCAATAACCAGAGAGCACATCTTGTTCTTCACTTCTCCAGCAACATCAGCCTGCTGGAGCCTTCCGGGGCCACGTGCCAGCGACGGAGTGGCAGTAAGGCCATTTTGCTACCCACACAAATCTTTCCTGCACTGTGACTGTAGTCAGCCTAGATACTATTCTTGGTTCAACTTTCCAGCCAAGCTGTCTGTAGCTCTGATGTGCAAACTGCATGCATGTGAAACAAGTTCCTAAAATTTGACAACATAAGTAAGCATTAAAATTGTGATGTGCATCAAATTGTGTTTTTCTTTAAGCAAGCATGAATCGATATAAATTCCTATTTATGTTATTTTCCAGTTAAAATAATTGTAGTGTCTTCTTATGACTTAAGGGAACCATACCACGTTACCAAATGCTTAAATAACCAAAGTACTTGCACATATTGATCCTTCCTTTATTCCCTTCAGATATTAGTTATTACAGTGGTTTGGGACAACTGAAAAACATGTTTCCAGTCATTTGCTATCAAAAGCTTATATTCCACTTTCTAAGACCCACACTAGTGCCTTTTATTCCTGTAAGGAAAAGCTTTAGAGATTTCTCATGTCTCCTTTGTGAAATCTGTGTGCTTCTGCTTCACTTCTCAATCCAACTTAACATGTACATCTGTCCCATTTTAGCAGTTAGTATCTATATCGAACACAGAAAAAAAATAAGAGCAATATATGATACTTCATTTTAAACTGAGTTTAAGACATGAATAAAAATTCTTTTACTTCAAAGCTCAAAAGAGACCCCTTCATAACCACTCTTGACAGACCACAGAGGATGGGAACTAGACAACTTCTAAACAAGAGGTTGCAGATACCAACTTTTATTCTCAAGTGGCAAAACCAGACATAATTCAGATGGAACAAGAAAGCGAGATGCCTTCCCTGTCCCAACAAGCATATTATCATGAGGGCTGTGGACATTACGTGTTCAATGTTCTATGTGAAAGAATGAACAGCAAAAGCTTTCAAAATTTAGTCAGCTGTAAATGCATACTGTTCTTTGAACTTGAGATGTAAGCTCCCCTGAAAGTTGGCCTTCTAAAAAGTTAGAGAACAATATTTGAAAACTGAAGGAATAGCATATATAAAATACCTGTAATTTTAGAGCAAATTCAAAAATTAATACATCATAATCTTGTTTAAATGAGATTTCTCAGTGTAATTCTAGTTGTACTAATGTGATGTTTAAGGATGATCTGCCTATCCTTCCAGCTCTAAGTTCTGTATAATTCAAAAAACAAATGTTGGTTGGTCCCAGTTATAACACTGTTATCTTGAATTTCCGTATATTTTCAATTTCCTCCAGAATTACACATTTTGAAAAAAAGCATTAATTTCAAAAGTAATAGAAGTACAAAACTTCATGGTTGGAGAGAAAGGCTGCAAAGCATTAACTGAACACACTGATAAAATTTTGAGAATATACTCCAATTGAAATAAATTATCTTTCCCCCAGCAGTTATTCCGAAGCAAAATGGTTTTTGTTTGATGATAGAGCAGCCACACAAGGACAGCATTTAGCAAATGATATGCCACTTCACATTTTCTACAAAACATTTGAAGTTCTTTATTCCCATGTAGATTAGACCTAGGCCTTCCAGAATACACCTGGAAATAATGGAGAAGCATGTTTAGACCCAGATTTCTTTTTTTTTTTTATTTTCTTCCCTGATATTTCTTAGAGGCGGTGGGCAATTATGGCCTGATCTAGATATAAATAATTTTGGCCATTTCCTAGGCTGGCAGGCAGCTTGTGTGTCGAGGATGGCTGTTGTCCCTGAACATTTCTGTTCTACAAGGGCCACAGCGGGGATAGTGGGGTGGGTTAGAGCGCATGGTCCTCCTCAGTGCAGCAAGACCATTTGCTGCCCTCATCCTTTCCCTCCATACAGAATCAGCAAGTCCAACAACTCAGTGTTCTTGCCCAGCTTCTCTTTCTCACACCAGGACTCCTCCTGGTCTTTGACCCACACAGTAATTTTTGTTCCATGCTCCTAAGAAGCCACAAGCTGAAGCTGAGCAAAGTTCCCCATGCAAAAGAGCTTGCAGCTGACTGTTCCGGGAAGTACCTTATTGGGGAACCCTGCAAGGGGGAACTTTTACAACAGGACTTTGGGGCTCAGTCTGTCTTATTGTGTATAACGTGTGAATTGCTGTACTTGCCTTGCTGAGGATAAATAATGCAGCTCTTTCTGAAGTTAAACACGCTGCAGGTCAAGTTTGCTCTCCTTAGTTACGCTGGCAGCCTGAGTACATGGAAATACGCCAGAGTCAAAGGGGACAGGAATAAAGTCAATGGCGTTTTATCAGATACCATAGCTAGGGGCAGAATATGATCCAATGTGTACATTTTGAATAGAATTCTTTCAGAAAGCACTTCAGAGAAATAAAACAAAACCAGTTTATTTTCCTTGATAATATTCAATCCGTGCATTACAACTCACAAGAGACCAATAAATGATTGTTACTGGAAACTCTGAAAAATCATTGCAAAAGAAAACATTTATACAAGTTTATGAAGGCTTCTGAAGTACGGCTGATATGTTCAAGTCCAAAAGGGCTGTAAAGTATCAGGATATTACATAGAGTAATGTTGATGGTTTTTACTCTATTTACATTGAATGCAGTTTAGTTTGCTTTTTGCATATGGGAAAGGTTAATTCTATACTGAAAAAATGTTTTGATTCCACTCTAGTGAATTTCTTATAGAAACACAAAAGATTACTTGGATTGGTAATAAGAGTAATAAAAATAGTTCCCATTTTATAATACAAAGATAAACATATGTATTTGTAACGGGAAAATGTGTTTTGTGGAAAAGATGTAAAATTTAGATCTTGGCAATGAGATTCAGAGAAAGTAAAAGTAGCCCTGAATGGTCATCCAAAACTGGTTTTAGCCTATATTTGTTTACAGCAGAAGTATTTTTTCTTAGGTCATTTCTGGTTTAAGCCTGCTACTGAAGATAATTAGATATGCTTAATACTTAGAAGAGGGCTACAGCAAGATTTTAATCATAATGTGTTGCATCTCAGTGCAGCATTTCATCAATATTTGAGCCAAGTTTGCTAAGTTCATAAACCTTTAAGTAAAACTGGGTCAAGTCTAGAATGAACTCAGTTTTATTTATGGCATTTCATTTAAAAGAGAAGCAGCTTGTTATCTTCAGAAAGTTCAAAAATTAAATAATAGTCTCAATATTATAAATCAATCAGATACACTCTCATGGAATAATTTTGTTTGTTCTGTCTATCCAACTTTGAAAAGAGCAGAGAAAGAATCAGACAGAAAGAACACAGACCAAAGAATTGGGACTAAAAATCAAGCAATCATGACTGCAGTCGAAAATACACTTCCAGAAGGAAAGTTTGAAACACTTGGAGTTTTGTTTTTTTTAAGAGGAAAAACAGTGGGAAGAGGGATGGAACATGCTAGAGCAACTGCACTGAACACACAGTCTGAGGTATTTCAGATGTTCCCATGTCCACTATCACTAGGTGAGAATAAAAACTGTAAAAACAGTCCTTTAAAGTGTAACACTTTTAAAGAGTAACTTCTTTAAGTTGTTCCTTTTTTTTTAACCACAAATGTAGAATTCATTGATATAATCAAAACATTTAGCCACGAAAGGAAAACACAGGTGATCGCATTGAAAACTTAAGAATATAAACCACTATGATTAGCACAAAACCTGACTAGTCAAAGAGCTTAACCTGATTCAAGACAAAATAAAACTCACCTTTTGGGTAAGTTGCTCTTTGTACCAAATAGCACCACTACTATTATTAATGATATTAAATTTATCCATTATTAATTCAGCATTTTTATTTTCCCATTATGCCACTACATTTCCAATGGCTTTCATTTAAGACTTATTTTAGTCTTTATTGCCAAAGAATTGCTCTGAGATCAATAATCTGCAAAGAATCTGTGTGTTCTTCAACACACAGTCCTCCAAGAGAGAGGCCTGCAGAAAAGAAGGCACTTCATTCATGATCACTAGACATATCTCCTTGCTTTGGAGCTATCAATAACCACCTTAAAAATAAAGATATAAAAGCCAGACAATTCAGATCATTCTAGTGATAATTGATCTTTATCACTGCATACCACCAGAGAAGTCTGGATACCATCTAGGAGCCTCACTAAAGTATTTGCATAAATTATCACCATGGAGCCCCTCTAGGCATTTGTTGGGTTTGAAGTAACGAAGATGCAACAAATCCTCTTTGACTAATAGTCAAGAGACAGCAACTGACACCAATCGATGTCTGTAACTGAATCAGATGCAACATATTTCTCCAGAAGCCTGGAAAAATACAAGTTGGGGACATGGCAAGAAATCAGGAATGGCACTGAGAACATGAAAGAGAATACGTTTGCTGAAAGTATTAGAAGGGGCTGCAAAATAGATGTGAGAATGACAAAATAGTATGGATTAACCAGAGGAAATCAGAATTCAGTTTCTGTGCTCATGGAATCATTTATTCCTTTTTCTCCATCTTCCTCTGAGGTATCGGAGATTGACCACAGCCACAAAGAAAGTATTAGGTAAAGGTCGATGGACAGCTCTTATACTACACTAATTTTCAATACTAATTTTCCTAACACATAGCTCGAGGTATGAAAACCCACTAAATTAAAAGCCTCTGCTATTCAGAGTCACATTAGATCACCAATCCATTTCTCTTCTCCTCAGATTTGAGGTGCTAATCATGTGCTTTAGCCACTTTCTTCTCTGCTTCCTTCACTGTGGATATGACACATTGTATATTGGGTATGGAGAATGGAGGCACTCAAAGCAATAGCAACAAGAAGCATCAAGGATTTGAATTCCACTTTACACTCATGTCCTTCTGTTGCCTTGAATACACCTGCAGTGTAAAAGCTCACATCTTGGGTTTGAATGTGAGGGTTAGAGAATTCAGACTTACCAAGAATGAACCTGGACTAGGCTTAATGTGGTAGTCTTTCACAAAACCTTAGGTTGTTGTTGTTTCTGTCAGAGGCATTGTCGCTAGGAACACAAAACCTACAAAACATTTTTATGTTCCTTCAAGCACAACAGGGGGCTGCAACAGTCTGAGCTAAAAAAAAAAAAATTAAAAAAAAGGGGGAAATATTTTTGAGACCTGTTTAATCTGGGTGCTTCATAAATCAGTTGATTAAAAGAAGTTGGACAGCACACTCCCATTTGCAGTCAGTGCAGACATGGAGATGTTGTAGGATCATCCCTCTGCTACAGAAAGGAAGCTTAGTCACTGCCCCAGGACATCTCTGGGGAAAGGAAGAGCACCTAGGAACTCTCCCTGTCACTAGACTTCAAACTGCCAGTCCAGCTCATGACATTTTGCAAGTATTACTCACCTGGGTTGTATCTGTACAAGCAGATGTATCAAGGGAGTTGACTGAAACCACTCACTGCAAGTGCTGAGCTTTGACTTGAAAGTCTCTTTCTCTCCACCTGGTCTACCATGGTCTGTTGTGCTTTGGGGGAAGCTTCTCCCAGAGAGCAGTTCCTGGTCAGCACCAATGAGCTACTCACTGCAATCGCTGCGTGGCAGATGAGTCAGCTCAGGTGGACAACTTGGAACTTGCAGAAATGGCTCAGACTGAAACATACCCAACAGCTAAGCTCCACATCTGTGTTGAGCATGAACCTAGTAGTCTACCAGACTGCCTGTGTCTTGTGGGAACAGGGGTAAGGCACTCAATTTGAAAGATTTTTGAGGGGAGAGGAAAAAAAAAGAAAACAAAACACAGCTACTCCTGTGATCAGCTTCAGCCAACAAAGCCATTGTCACAAGGCGACAAAAATCCAGGGAATTATTTCCCTTCAAAATATTAAATTTAGATGAATCTTGTCGTTTCTAGGTGAGAAACCAAAGTCTATCTGCAGGTAATAGCATATATGCTATGTATGACACTAATGAAATATATACAACAATTAAGACACATTAGTTAAGAGAGGCCCAATAGTCATTTGTGTGTTTACAACACACTTGCTGCTCAAACACAGCTTCTCTGACTTGATGAAGTATATACAGAGTACCATTGTGACTCTTCCACAGAACGCTGGCTGGTATCGAGAAAATTCAGACACTGCATAGCGCTGTGAGATCCAAACTCACAGAGTGCAAACTGAATTGTTTGAAAAGACATATGGCATCCCAAGTGTAACAGATAGTTGAATCTCAAGGGGAAACCATTGTTCATTCATCTGGACCAAGTGACATTCTTTATGCAAGAATAATTCCTGATTAAAGGGTGAGTTTTAATGGAAACTAATTAGGCAACCTCTTTAGCCTGGGCATAATGATCAAATGAGCTGTCACACAGTACCTGATACAATGATCTCACTTGGTACAAGATTTTATTCCTTAGCAATTACACTCCCACGTTGCACTGCATGTGTTTATTGCCTGGAGCACACATGTCAAATTAAAGAGCAGCTTATGCACCTGATATTTAATTATTGCCTAGCACTACAGACAACCGGGAAATGTCAAAGCGAGCAGTCCTGCATTGGAGCAACTAAAACGGATATCTTCCCTGGCAAAGGGAAAAATAGAGATAAAATATGTATGGATGATTCAGTTGTCTTACAATTCATGTTACAAAAAAAATGGCCTCCCAAACCTTAAATAATTTACCATCGTGCTCAATGCAGAGAATACTCCCTAAGCAGAAGACTACGTGAAACAGGTTCACCAGCTCACATAATTATTTGTATTAGATGTATTTTTGCATGGTTAAAGTGTTTACAAGAAAGTGGTGAAATTTGAGCTGGTTTATACCGAGTTCAAATATCAAAGGGATCATTTATTTATTCAGGTATGGACTAATTCACAGGTGTTAAAAGAAACATTCATTTCTACAACTCTGTTATCCTGCAGTTAACTTAAAGTCATCCTTAGCTTACTGGAAATTTTCCTAAATTCCTTCATAGCCAAATCACCTCCTTAATCCTGGCTGTAATAAGGCTGAAATGAAAAGCCAGCAATACTAAAAGACATGCAAGCAAAGTGTTTCCAGCAAATTGAGACATGCTAATCAAAAAAGAAAGTTTTATGGCTGCGATGGAGGTGCTGACAATAAGGTGAGGAAAAATCCATAGCACCCTAAGTTTTGAGTGCAATTTTTAATAGAGAAAAAATGTGCACAATACATAATAGTTTCTCTTAGTCATTGATCTGTAATGGAACACCCAAATAGAGATGCGATGGTATCCTGTGGCTAAGAAAGTTGTGTGTGTATCTTGGACCACTCTGCTCCAAAGAAAGGAGTCTAATTACCCGTAATCTTAATTGCACAGTCTAATACTAAAAAGGCTTAATAAGAGTGCTTTTGTATTTACAAAACTGCACAGCTTGTGAAAGAACCCTCAAAACATTTGGCAGGAA
This sequence comes from Grallaria varia, assembly GCA_013396735.1. Lineage (NCBI taxonomy): Eukaryota > Metazoa > Chordata > Aves > Passeriformes > Formicariidae > Grallaria > Grallaria varia. Next base: position 415,326 of record VWZG01006949.1, read on the forward strand.
TCCCAGCCGAGGTATGACTGACTGGAACCTCTAATGACTACAACATGTAAACAAGTGTTTTGTTTCGACTGATAATCATTAACTTCCAGTGTCAGACTTATCCCACAAGGTTTTGTTCACTCCTTCACCAGGCTGCTTTACAAAGGCATCTGGTGCTAAGGGAAAGGGCGAGGAGGGGGGGAGGCGGAAAGTGCAGAGTGCTATACAGTGTTGTCACTCTTAAACTAAAGTGGCAGTAGGCAAATGAAAGGGTCATGAGGTAAATGCTTCTAACAAGGAGCAAGCTGCTGTGATAATTCCCACCATTCTTTGATGGTCCCTCTTACTGTGTGACTCAGTGACATAATGTGTTAGACCTCCTGGTTATTTTATTTTATTTTTTAATGAAGAAAGGTAATTTGAAACAGAGCCTCACTGAATTATTGTTTCATGCCATGGTAGCTTTCAAAATTAAACATGTGCAAAAAGAAAAAAAAAAAGAAAAGAAAATGGAAATTTGCTTTCCCTTACTACTGTAGTACTGGAACTATCTACCTCCTAAGCGCTGCAATAAAATAAAAGACAGAGAAGCAGTCCTATAAGAACAAATCTGGTTGCAAGTCTAACAGAAGGGAAGAATGTGGGAAATTACACAAACTGCCCTGGTTAGCTCAGCTTTGAAAAGGTGCTCAGCAACAGTAATTTTAAAAGTGAATTTAAAATGTCCAGATCCTGAGCTAAAACAACTGTGCTAAAATGCAGACACTATGAGGAAGCCAGGAATATCTCATAATTCATTTACTTTGCTATTAAAGTACTTTCCATTCAAATAATTTTATGTAGAAACACCAAGGAAGTTGTGGAAAAAAATGATTATTGTGTATAGTGTTTAGTAAAACTTTTCAGTCTACGATCAAAACACTGAATAGCCCATATTTACATTCTCAAACCTTCCTCAGTTCGAGAAGTGCAACTAATTTGGTAATTTTTAGCCATACAGTTTAAAACAGCAGGAGTAGCTTACAGATTGCAGATCTAGTACTACTGTGGCTAACTGTGAGTAAAAGGTCATTTGTAAAGTCCATTTAACTATCGATACCACGGAGACTAGTTTCAAAGGTTTACACTTATTTCATGCCCTGCCAGGATCCTGCCTGCGAAACCAGCATTTCCTGACCAGTTTTAGCAGAGCACGGAGGAGCGGACTGTGCACAGCTCTCACGACTGCGTGAAGGAATTTATGCATGCAACTCTCCAACAGCCTTGATATATAACCCTGCAGAATCAGGTAGGAGCTGTGAATCAGCCTGGTTAAATTTATTTAAAAAACACTTGGCAAAGCAAGTTTGCAATTGTTTAATTTTCATTATAACTGCTGCCTCACAAGATAATGATCTCTCATAACAGCGTTTTATATAAAAGCACATTATGCCTTTACACAGCGCACACAAATGGCCAGTGATTATTAACAATGTTAAAATGTCAGTAGAACCAAGCCAGCATAACGGCATAGATTTAGATGCCATAAAAGCTGCAAATGACTGTTACATTGTTTTAAGGAAGCATCTTTAAAAGGCTCTTACAAATAGAGGAAAAGAAATATTTGCTATGAGGAATAGAAATTTATGATGAACTGTCAATCAAATTTGACTTCACGACAAGCATTAGGAAGAAGCAGCAAAGCTCATCACTGCTGCCACTAGTACTCTCAGTTTTAGGATAAGAGACAAAATGCTCCATAAATAATTTTGCTTTTACCTTTGACTTGAATTTTTTTTCCCCCCTTGCCTTTCCAGGATTTCAGTGTTTTGGAATGCTTTAAGAAAACATTGTCAAAGGAAAACTTCAGAGAGTCCAAATCTGCACATTTGCCACTGATTTTCGATCAGAAGAAAAAAGCCGGTCCAACATTTAAACAAAAGTCTAGCAAAGAGTAAAAGGTCTAGACAGGATAATCACTATCTAAATTATTACAAATATTTTAGAGGCTTTTAGCCTCAAAATGTCACTCACAGCATCACCTTAGATACAAGTCGGTCTTACTCCCATTCACTGTGGGGTAAATTAGTATGGTAAGAAATCTGAATGACAAAGGATTCATGTTAGGCTGTTGTTGGTTATTTACACCGATTCTCTAAAGTTATTAATGCAAATTTGAAATTATTCAACTCAGTAGGTTATGTTTAGGTTAGTTTTATTTTTAAATTACAAAGAAAGAAGAATTGTAGGGTGGAGGTTTTGGAGATATTTTGTTGTTTGGTGTGAATTTTGGTTTGGGTTTTGGGGGGGTTCGCTTTTGTTTTGTTTTTAAGTTACCACTATGTGGAAAGAATACAGCATCATCTCAAATTTGTCAGAAGGTTACTGTTTTTCTCCATGTAACTCCAAATCTCTACAAATGCATTTAAGTTAAATAATTTTTAATTTTAGCTTGTTCAGTTGCCAGGCCACATGCTTCATTTCATTTAATACATTAACAAAAGGTGTTCAGGAGTAAATGAATTGTGAATGCTAATGTTTTCCCCACTAAAGATATGCATTTATAAACATAAACCTTCAACCTCTTTATTAAATGTGAATATAAACACAAATGTGAAATCAAGCATTTTAGAATGTCCTGATCCACATAATCCATTGCCAATAATATTTTTTTCATTTCCAGCTATTATCATTTTATCTTACACGGACAGTAGCTGTTCAAATGCGATATTCAATAAACATTTGTATCTCCCTCTCATTAAACACAGGCTTAATTTTTTCCCCTCAGTTACTATAAACCAAATACTTTAGAACTGGGTTAGATAGCTCAAAGAATAAACTGGTACATCTGTATAATTAATACAGATTTTTGAACCAGATAGACAGGGGATATTTAAAATATTACTTTAAAATATTAATTTTTCATTGCTTTCATTGGGCACTCAATTGTGAGCTGAGTTTAAGGTGGTAAATTAGTTTGCCTTTAACATGCATTAGGATAGATATTGTTTCTCAAAAGTTGGAAATCTATCATTTGTCTCCAGTCAGCTTTAACATTTAGCAGGTTTGTAATAAATACACACACAGGGCAACAAAAACCTGAACATTAGCAGAGACTCTAAGAGGGCTATTAATTAAGCCACATTAGCACGATGTGATCAAAAACAAGACATCAGTACCCTTAGGGCAAAAACACATTTCAGGTCAAACTTTACACCCATGCCCGAACATGTACGTGTACAACTATACAGACACACACAAACAGGCACACATAAAGAAGTACATATCAGACAGACCCTTCCTTTATGCTAACTATAACAGAAAAAAAAGAAGAAAAAGAAAAAAGCATCAAAGTAACTATTTGCTCTGGCTGCTTCATTTATTTGCACTGTAAATTGTTTGAGATCAGATTTTAAAGCTCGTTTGGTTTTTGAGCTGCTCAAACCCAAACCATTGTCTCATAGCGTATATACTGATGGCCTGGCACCACCTTATGGCAGCCATCAGAAATGCAGACGAGAGTCCTTCAGATGCAGGAAGGAAAACTAGCAACACCTAAACATATTAAAAAGAAAGAAGCAGCAAGTGTTTTCTCAAAAATGATCAACAGGTATTTATTCAGAAACTAGCTGGCTGCTCTTAATCATGTTTTAAATTGGCTCAACAGGTGTGATTCTCGCAAAGAGTTTAGTGCTGTCCAAAATCCATAGCAATGCAAATTTGTTAGTAAGTGAATGCTGCATTAGATTTTTTAAAAATACTGTTTAATAATTACAGTTCTTACCACATCAGAGATCATAACCAAATGAGAACTATTGTTAGGCCTTCCGTGACAGGAAATCTCACCTATAGTGCATAACTACGGAGTAAAGGGTAAGAGTGAATCAATTCCAGCAACTAGGGAAAGAGAAATGGGTGGCTTTAAAGTAGAGAAGAAAAAATGTCTTTAGTGATTTAAACCTTACTTGGTCCATCATACATATTATGGAGAATTAAAAAAAAATAAAAAATTCATAACCCCAAACCCCTATACCCACTCCTCAATCAAATGTAAGACAGTAAACAATTCCCACGGCTCTTCCATTCCTCAAAGGAGATAACAAATATTACAGCCTGCAGGATCAGAAAAGCTGGCTGTTCTCAGCGCAGGGGTAAAGTCACAACTTAATTCCCAGACATCTCAGAGCATTTGTGCAACTCCAAATTAGATTTCCAGCATATGGAATTGCAACAAAATGCAAAGGCAATATAAGAAGCCCAAGAAACTTGTTCAAAAATCCTTGCATTCAACTCAGTTTCTTTTTCTCGGAGAAGCTGCTAAAAACCTACTTGGTACTGCAAGTTTAGCTCTGAGCTGTCTTGTGCTCTGGTGCCTAGTTTGCTCTTCATTGCCTTATTTATGAAGGCTGAGCTTTATCAAGTGTGAAAATAAGAAAACAATAAAAGAAAGCAAACAGCATTTAGGCTCGTCCTTTTTTTGTTTAAACATATAAATAGGAAGCTTGAAAAGGAACTGGTGAGGCATAATCTTCAATTGACTGATTGCTCACTATAGGCTTTGCATGCACCTGACTAACAAACATCTCAAAATTTAAGACCTCCTGGATCTCACAAACATATAGCACCTGCAAAATTCCACAGAAACAAGCATTCCTTTCAGAGGAGAAATTAAATCTCAAATGCCATCGTGGACTCAAAATGCTGCGGCAGCTTCATCTAATTTTAGATTAGCTGGATTTTTCAAACATAAAATGAAGTGAATGGAATAATGTGTAAGGTTTACTTACTCCTGTGTTATCTAATTCCATTTAAAGCTGTCATGACTTGACACTCACATTACTTCCATGTACTTCTGCAAGAACTATCTAGGCATCTACAGCTTGTAACACTGGATATTCCTATATTTAAGGAGAGAAAGATGAAATTATGACTAATGTATGTGTACATTGCAGGTATTCCTGAAACAATTAGAAACTCTTTTAGTTGTGACATAACCTGAAATCCTCAAATTTCAGGCTCAACAGTGCCAGGCTAACAGAGACAAAATAGCCTATGCTTAGATGGATAGTTCTGGACATTTGGTGCTAAAAAAGGAAATATTGAACTTTTTCTGCAGTTCAACATCAACAACTAAATCATAGATTCTGGACCACAGTTCCCTATAAGGAGGGTGATTTTGCAGCAGATTTTAGAAAACCACCAAACACCTGTGCTCATGAGAATAACACTTGCATTTCTATAAAAACTTCCTTAGGTGATAATCTAATTTCTTCAACAAATTAAGACACAAACGGTGCTCCAAAAGTGATCAAATATTACTACATACACTTTATAGATAAAATAAAGGTGCACATTTAATATTTCCTCTGGGCAAGATGAGAAGTCTGAAGCATTTTGTGTCTTGCCCCCTGAAACATCCTTTCTCCCTTTTCTCTATTCTCTAGGCAGTAACCATGCTAATGATGGAGGTTCATACAGCTCATCGAGAGAATGGAAAAGGCACAGAATATATTTTTACTACAGTGGATTTTAACTCAGAAGACATTATTTGTCAGAAATTCCAGGGCTTCAAAAGGAAAAGAAAACTAACAGCAACAGCAAAACTCGCATCACTAAATATAATAGTATAATTTGTATGTTATTTTCACAAGGATAAGCTATTTTCTAAGGACAAGACAAAATAATCAACTCCATAGAAGCAGCTTGAGTAGTCTAAATAAGTCCCAGTTAAAATTTTTAATGAAGCTGCAGAGTGAATGCAAATCTACAAGTCCCAGAGCCGGTGTAGCACCATGTAATTTCTAAGTAAGAGTGCCTGAGAAGTCCCCCAGCAGCACACCGCTGAAGAACGGAGTACCCTTGCAGCGCATTAGTGCTCTACACAGCAGCATTCAATCAGTTCCTTTAATCCGAGCAGTGCCTTTCTACTTGGTGAGGACTCTAACTCTCCAGAGGGGATTTGAACTGGAGCCCTTTGGATCCAAAAACAGCAACATCACTAACCAAGCGAAGGCAAATTTCCAGTACCTTTTAGCGGAGTCTTGAGAGACCTGTAAAAACGGTGAGAGGCTCTCCCTTGCAGGGATACTGGTTGTAAGGGGTAAACCACTCAGCCAGGTTTAACAGAAACCAACGGCGGGGGAGAAAAACCCACACAGGAAAACGGGATGCTAAATTATGGAGGAACAGTAGCACATATGTTGTATTCATTCCAGGTCAGAGTTCACAAGGAATTAAATGCTGGCAGAGCCTGAGTGCTTTCAGCTACCATCGGGCCAAATCCTCACAATCTTTAATGTTTCCTTACAAAACAGAAAAACTGCCAGAGACTCGCAAATTATTTTTCCCTACTTAGAAGAATATCTGCAGTGTTAAAGTGAAAGGAAGACATGACAGAACTACTCTGGCTTACAGATGGAGGTTTCTTCGCATCTCTTCTCCCCCCTTAAAGAACCAGGAAGGTCAGATGCATAACAGAACAAGCCACAGGAGAACAAATATTTCTCATGAAAACTCGAGGCAAAAGATGACTTGTTTTCCTGCTTGCTAGCAGGACAGCTTCCCTGACTGCTGGAAGACTTGGAGAGTTTGCACACTCCTTCCCTGGAAAGAGCCGCTCCCTCCCCCACCTTCCTGCTGCTGTCCCGTTCCAGGTGAGATCAGCAGCTCTGAACTCCAGCGCACCGGGCTGACGGGAAAGCTGAAAAGCTTTCCTGGGGTTTTTGGCTCACGACCTCCAACTTTTTGGGATAATGCCAAAGTACAGCTCTTTCTCTGCTCGTTGGCTCAGCAGCCCTGACAGACTGAACTGAAGCACAGGCCTCCGAAGGACAATTACTCATTTATGCACAATGAGCGCATAACCTTAGAAGAACCAGGACAAAAGCAGCACTTCAGGGCACCAGTTTTGGATAACTACGAAGTCAGTAACACAGAGTGCACGTCATGTACACGTTTTTGAGCAAGTCAACAAATAGCATGTGCTTTCACAGACCAGGAAACCTTACCTCCACCTTGACATAACACAACAAATATGGCTCCGTTGTGGCCTTTTTCTGCATGGAAGTTGTCACATCAAAAGGAAGAAATCTTCACTGCCACACAGAGCTCTCCAGGAGACCCCCTGGCTCAGAAAAACGAGTTCATGCACTGGCAGACAGAAGGATGGCCCCTCATAACCCCTCTGAAAATGTTGCACAAGAAATAGGGAGTTCTTGGATCCAAAATTTATGTAGTAATATAAAATATTAACTCCAGCCAAGGTGTGCAGCCTTTGCCAAGGCTTGATTGGCGTTAGGTGGTTTTGGAAGCCTTGCATACAAAGATTTCAATGGAAACCCGGGCAACTGAAAACTAAGCGTAAAAAAATTATATGGACTAGTATTTACCTTCAAGCCCTTGTGCAGCAGAAGAGGTCAACCAGGTAGCTGTTATTCTAAAGGCAAGGAGGTGTATTTAAAAGCAGTTTTACAGCTTTATATAAAGAAATTGTGATGTAGAAGATATCATGAAACCTCACCTAACAACTTATTCTAAAAAGCAAAACCAAAGAAAGGAGAAGTCAGCAGACAAGGGAAACCAAGATAAAAATATGTAGCTCTGACATTTCAGTTAATTTCTATGTTCGTTATTCATTAAGTCTTTTGTCTACATCTATGATAAAAGGCTTTAATCTCAACACTTCAATTCCAAATCTCTATGAATGACAATTTAAGGCATTTTATTTATCCCGTATTTTTTAAAAAATGTGGTAATTAAAATAATCTGTTTTACACTTATTAAAAATAAATTATTGCATATTTTAATGTTTTTCCTCCCTGCAACTTTTTCTTAATTAGTTATTTAAACTGTGTTGAAAATCCCAAGCCAATACATTTCAATATTCATTTTTCTATTTTAATTTTTCAAACAAGAAGAAAAGTTTTCCTCTTTAAGCTGCAAATTCAATTTAAAAAGCAGATTAAATACTCATTGGTGTTATTTTACATCGTTCACAGAGAGTATTTTTTTCTTTAATATTTATTAATGACGACATTCTTGCATGTACACATTATCTTACATCTATTAGCATCTTTCATCTGAAAGAATCTTGAAGAGCTCTAACAAACAGACACTTTTGTAATTACGATGAGGGACTGATTCACTACTCGAACCCAAACCTCTCTGGAACAGAAATCCTTCAGCTGTTTAAAAGCCCACAGCAATGCTATGAAAAGCAGCAAAGAGCACCTTAGTGAACATCAGCAGGATTTGGTGCAATGTAGTGCCATTCCCCCTTCTCCCGTTCAATCCGACAATGAAATTCATAAAGTAAACAAATCAACTGTCAAGGCAAATTGACAAAGTGTAATTACTTCTGTTGAACTCTAAGATATCAGGCCTCATATTGTTAAATAAAGGATTAGTAAACTGCATGTTCCCAAATTAGAAGCAGCTACACGTATTTTACATAATTTAGTAGTGCATACCTTCAGTTATGTTGCAGTTTTGCTCTCTGTGGAGCACTGTCACAAAGCCTACCACTGGACTACTTCAGTGTTAGCAAAGAATCACCAAAAAGAATTACCCAAACTTCACTGCCATACCAGACAAGATCCTCAGCAGAAGTAAGCAAGTCCTAGGTGTATGCCATGGCCGCACAGCCATGCCAGACCAGAGGCTTTCAGTCCAGTAAAGTGCTGTGAATCAAACAGGGTCCAATGCATGGACACGACTCAATCTCTGCTGGTGTTTAGCAGACCATGAGTACAACTGGACAAAACCCATATGGGCTGAAACATTTGAATTAATGTGTTGCAATACATTCATCAAACTCTCTGGGATGTTTTTGGTTAGGTAGGTTTTTTTAAGGCTCTTTCTGCATTTTGTATTTAAATTGATGTAAAAAAAATATTTTTTCTATCATACGTGTACAAATATATGTGATTTAAATTCAATTTTAATTACAGATTTTGTGAAAACAAAGCTTCAGTGGAAGATAAAGGCATAATTGCAGCTCAACTGAAATTGAAGCAATCATTACACAGTGGGGAATGGTAAGAAGAATGAACTTGGAAAGCTTATGCTGTCCTGTGTTCAGCTGAAGTGGAGTTAATTTTCTTATGACTATAGAGCTATAGTAAAAAACGTTCAGTATGGCATGTGTTTTCTACAACACTCAAAAAATACTTGTTTTCCACAATTTCTGGTTTTCTATCCGATGTGTTATTAGAACAGCCACTGTGTCATTTAGCTCCCATGATATTGGTGGTGACTGCAATATCTCTAGCTTGGCCAGCCTGTTTCTAGGCTTTCAAATAGATGCCCACACAAAATCTGGGGGTTTTGTTGTTGTTTCTTGGGGTGGAGGTGGGGTTGGGGGGGCAATAGTTGTTTGATTTTGATTTGTTTGTGGTTTTTTACCCCCTTGTCTGTTCCACTATTTTTGCTAGGGCAGACTGGTGTTTTATTCACACAGGAAATAAGAAAGTGAAATACAAAAGCACTGCCTTGGCATAGGGTATTTCCCATTTGCCAGTACCATTTATATTGCCTAAACTGCCTAGTGCTTCCCTAATAAATATTTTCTTGCTCTTTCATGCTAATCATATCATATAGTGGATAGTGTACGCCACTCTGTCTTCAGCTGGCCTAATCTCTTCAATGTTTGACTGGTACAGTATCTTTCCATGTAGAATCCAATTTAATTAAGGACAATATGCCACAACAAAAGATGAAACCTATATAATTGGTGAGAATGACATTCCAGTGATATATAAATTCAAATTTTTTTCAGTTCCAATGTCTCCTTTCATAGAATTGCTTAGGTTGGAAAAGACCTTTAAGATCAAGTCCTCCCACTAACACAATGCTATCAAAGCCACCATTAAACCATGTCCTGAAGTGCCACATCTACATGACTTTTAAATACACCCAGGAATGGTGACCAGTGTCTGAAAGAAGCAGTTCTTTAAAATCCACTTTGGAAAGGAAAAACTGAGAAAATCCAGTATATGGATGCATTGGATGCATTTATTTTTAGCAATGCAAACTCTGCATCCATCTGATACTCTAAATTTCAGCAACAGGGAGGTTGTATATGTTAAGCAAAGAATTTCTCATAGGGAGTGAAGAGGACTCTAGTCTTACCTACCAGAAACTAACTGCTGTCACCTACCATATCCTGATTAGGTAATCACAGCAATTCTCTTTGCCCATGCTTTGAGCACACAGAATAGATATCTTTCCTGATGCCCAGGCTCAGGGTTAAAGGGCACAGCAAAAGAACTCTGGTTAAAGTTTTGTCCAACTTGGAAAGCCATACTTCCATATAATTTGCCAGAAGTATACATTGAACTAAACTGGAACAAAAAACGAAATAATAGGTTTATACATTTATTACATTGCCCAATAGCCAATGTTTTCTCAGTCATCAGTCTTATTTCCTTTCAAAAAATGCATTAGATTCTTCTTCATTCCTAGGGACTTTCTTTCCCTCCAGTTCCAGTGTGATGGTCAAGCCATAGGGACATGACAGCACATTATATCCTTAAAGTGTAACAGCATGCCCAAACCAATGGTTATTTTACTTTATATGTTCAATATAAAGCAGTCATTCCTACTTTTAACTCCAACATAATCCTCAATAATTTTGCAAATTTCTACCATCTCAAATGTAGTACTCTGTAAAAAAAAACTGTAGCTAAAAGATCTGCACTAGAACTGGACCCAGCATTTCAGTCCTATGCTGAAGATCTGGATTTTGAAGTTTTAATATCTGCACTGTGACTAATTGTCCACTCTAGTAATTCTGTAAATTGACAGCTCTGAAGGGGAGCAGAGATCTGCACATTCTATTGCCAAATCAAAACCAAACCAAACATATCAACTGTCATCGTAATGTCTTTATTCATGAAAAGTGGGAGTACATACGTGCACATCAATATTCTAAGCACTACATGCAAATTCGCATTCTGTAGGAATTACACGGTTGCAAAGCAGGGCTAGGAAAGCTCTACACTAAGGCTACATCCCTGTGGAAATACTGCATGAAAAGGCTTTTTTGTTTTAAAGATAAATTAAATTTTTTGTATAATTAAGTCACACTTTTCATGTAGCACTGAGACCAGGGATGTCTGAAGGAGAAAAGAACAATATCTTACTAAATCCCTTTTAAGATCATTAAATTTAGATCACAAAACTTTCACAGGCATGCAATTCCAAACATGTCACAGAAACAAAAGGAACAACAAAAAAAAATGACAAGCTTCTCTTACATTATTTTCCTTCTTTACAATGATGTTTAAGGTAGCAAAGTGTTAATGAATTCAGTACAATGTATCATGCATTGTGTTAGAACTTTTATATTGTTGAAAAATTGTCATATTTGGCTAGGCAGCTGCATGGAGAAAAAAAGCTCTGACAATATCTAATTGAGTCTATTTTTACTGTCTTTCAGATAACATTGTTAGAATTATGTACTGTACATATTTCTTATTTTTAGTTTCATACTCCCTTCCCCCTCTTCACAGCCCTTCTCTGCAACAGTATTTTACCACTGCTGATATAAATCCAGGTCAATTTCACAAAAGAAGAGTGAGTCCTATTCCATAATATTGAAATGGGGCTACAAGCTGTTATGTAAATTACTATTAATAACAGAGTATTTAGGACATGTGCCTCTTAAAAGCTGGTCCTTCTTTAGAACACTGACTGGGACACAAAAGCTTCAAGCTGCCTTCCCTACTTTATCATATGCTCCTGGGCATTTTTGAGCTAAACTTTTCATATCTAGCTTGCTCCTTCCTGTGAAATGGGAATAGTAGAATATTTTCTTTGGTGGTTTTTTCTGCCTTTTGAAACAAAGAATGCTTCAACGCAAAGAATGCCTCTTCTTTGTACATATCATGTCAAGTGTAACTGCTCCAAATCGTACACAAAATTTCTGGTATTGCCATGGAATACTTGTAGGGCTTTCACAATGACTTTGCATCTCTCATCCTGCTGCTTTCACAGGATATCCTGAGTTGGAAGGGACCCACAGAGATCATCAAGTCCAGCTCTTAAGTGAACGGCCCATAAGAGGACTGAACCCACAACCTTGGCGTTGTCAGCCCCCTGCTCTAACCAACTACCCCATCAACCTATTCTCAGCCTTTTCAACTGTGATTTTTCATCAGTTTTCCAACCTCCACAGGCTTGTAGGAAAATCAAATAGGTAGGTTAGTCAGACAGAACAATTTTCTCCAAGGATAGAGAAAGCACGTCTTGTGCCTCATCCTTTGCAGTAGTCTGGTTCCCCCATAGGTTCAATGAGTTGCAAGACACTAAGCAGGACTGTCAGGAGCACAGATTTCGGACTGTCAGAAAGTCTCTTAAAAGGAATCAAATTGCCTGGGGATGCACACACCAAGCAACACCACCAGTGCAGAAGTACAGGTGAAGAAAGTTACTCCACTATACAGCCAGCCAAGGGGACAGGACCTTCGACTTCTGCAACTGTAGGTACTGCATCCTGCTTCCACGCTGGAGAACACCACACCACACTAGACAAAGCAAAGCAGGCGGGCTCACGTCACCACACAAATGCATTCATTTAAAATTACTACTACTTAGGATTAATCTCTTAGAAGATATCCCACAACTTAAAAACGACAAAAAACTCTACACCAATACCACCCCATCCCCCACAAAAGTTGTTTTTTAAATATTGTTTTGTACCTAGAAGCTCAAAGTGCAGACTTTTGGGAATGGGATCCTTAATGAAAATTTCAACAAGTCATGTTCCAAGAGAGAGTCTTGTTGTATGTACACTGGGAAGACTATCAAGAACTGGGCTTCATTATGCTTTGGAAAAAAACATTTTATTGAGAAACATCAGAATTACTTCAGAGATGAGGCGCACAGGGAGACAGTAACTAAATAGGACTTTCAAATTACAAACACTGTTCAGCTTGCTTATTTGGAGATTCTGCAATTTCTTTTGTTAGGTCCTATTAGCACCACCAAGACTTTTTCCCATAAAGTAAAAGAACATTGTCTCCACTTGATCTTTGAAAAATATACATTCATGTGGATAAATTGAAACATTGAGAAAGAAGTCAAAATTCTAGAAACTGAAACTAGTTTCAGTTGAAACTAGTGCATTTAATAGAAAGAAAAAAATTAGCTTTTCTTTTGCTTTTTTTTTTCCTCCTGACAATAGAATAAGCAAGATACCATTTTGTAGAAGACTGACAAAGTAAAACACAAATTCTCTATACTTTTCTCTTCTAATTCCATCTCTTTAAAGACATATTTTATTATTTTTCTGCAGGACACTTAATATTCTCATCATAGAAACCTAATACTGAAACATTGTTCTCAGTGATTCAAGCTTGTGTAAGCTTTTAGGTGCCCACAGGGACACCGATTTTTAGAGAAACAGGAGGGGAAAAAAGGGGAATGAAAATAGAACTTGGAAAGCATGGCAGTCTCAGGGAAGAATAGCTGGGATCTAATGAGGAACTGTACCTGCAAAACCTAATGGCCAGAACAGAATTAGCCATTCAGGGCGACTGACTCAAAATAGTTCTTACAGCGGGTTTAACAGCAGAAGTGCTCGAAACCAATATAAAGTGCAGCTGTAGATACAAGTAACAAATGCATGAGTTAGTAGACTGGCTCCTCTGTTACAGATGCCCAGGGGCTATGGTCAGACATCCAGGATATGAAAATGGATACACCATATAATCAAGACCATGATGCCCACGGCATTCGCTTCCATTTAGCCTGCAGGCTTCTGAAAGTACAGGGAAAAGTCTACTCGATTATGGGAACTGGCATTATACATGTATTGCCAAAGAGAGCAAATTTCTCTAATACGAAAGCACCACTTTTCATTTTTCATGAGTTCCCTGATTTACAGTGCATAACATACTGGTTTGAACAGGTGGATTTAGGAATGAATTGGTTTATGCATCAACTCTTTTGTTACTAAAAAAATTCAGTGTACTTTTCATGTATGGATCTCCACGAAGACTCAAAATGGAATGTCACCAACTTTGTAGGCTGAACTATATTGACCTTGATAAAGATTCTGCCCATATATTTCTGCTAATTCCCAGTAGAGGTGAGGACTGGGTCTCACATTAAATGTTTTTGTTTTTTTTAAAAAACTAATTAAATCTGTTTGACTGCGACTATTTACTGTCTAGTGTTACTATGTGACTGCATATAAAATAGCAACTGCTAACAACAAAACCCAGCAAATACTTAGTAAAGGAGATTTCCACTTTCCAAATACGAGATGAGCTGCAGCCTAATGATTGATAAGACATTTAGTGTTAATCATATATTTTTGAAAAGAAATGGCTATGTCAAGGGGTTTTTGGGCAACATTCAGTCTGATCCTTACCTGACTACTGTCCATACTCGAGACTACATTTTAACGCGGGAAAATAAGTATAATGTTATGGCCCTTCTCTGTTCAATTCCAAGCTACACACAGGATAACCACAAGCACAAACCTCTTGCAGAGACACAGAACCCCAGAGATCTGCCTGGACTATCAGGTCCTGGCCTCACAGACAAACACTTTGTATAAGGCCTTCCAGAAGTGGTTCAACCTCCATCTTGGAAAGAGTAGCTTTGGTTTGCAGGGCTCATGGAAGTCAGTTCTAGTCTCTCATTGCTCTGATGGTTAGTTTTGCTCCTGATTTGCAACCTGCATGTACTCATGGCCAGCTCATACCATTTTCCCCCAGTTGTTCAGTGTTCTTGCATCTTCACTTCCTTTATACAGTCTGCTTTCTCTGCTGTTCAGTTTTGCTCCCTCTCTCCTTGCCTTCCTGTTTCCCTGCTGTCCTCGAGAGTTTCTTGGGTAAATTACTGTTTGCAAGGACCTACTTGACTACAAATTATTCATTTCCATTTTGCACAATTATGCAAGTAATTTATTTAAGCATCCTGTTGAATGTGTGTACATATAACACACACAATTGTTACTAGTAACTGAATTATCAAACAGCTCAACATGACACAAGCCAAAACAGAGACTTCATTTTTGTGTCAGTAAAACACTCACACTCCCTAAGGCAGGAAAATACTTTTTGGTCTGGGTTCTGTTTATTGCAAAGTCAGGTTTGTGAAAAAATTCCCGCTGTGTCAGTCCCACACCATCCTTCATTTTGAGAATTACCCTTAATGAAATAAGCAGAGACTGACAGCACATTCTTCACTCTCAAGTAAATACTGAAAAATCATCACAAGGAAATAAGAATATCCATAAAGTGTCAAAATTTCAAAGAAACATATGTGACAGGAGGTAAACATATCTCTGTTTTGTTCCCTGCTTATAATCCAGGAGACTAACTGGTAGGACATGAAAGATGTACTAGCAAGCAAACTCAACTTTAAAACAACAGAAGCAAAGTTGAAATTCTTAAACTAATGTTAAATCCATCTTGAAAATATGAGAAAATTAAGCCTTGTGCATGGTTTAAGTATTTATCACATTTACACCCTTAATATTTAAAATTATGCAGTTGCCGAAAGGTCTCCCTCTATCTCTTTTGAAAGTCTAGTACAAAACTACAGGCTTGTCTGTGGAGCCAAATAATTTACTCAAGTCCCATTTAAGAAAGCTCTTAAGATACAGATCAGCTCTGCTTGCCATACATGCCCTTTTCGTGAAGGGCTATAACTCCTGCCAGCTAGACTAGTGAATGAGATGCAATAGAAAAAAGAGATTATCCTGGTAACTTGAGGAAAACAACTTCATGTAGCATCATACCTGATTAATAAAACATACATTTTGCGTTTTGGGACTGACAATTTCTCTTTGTATTTACATTTCACAGCCCATTAAAGCCATTACCTTTTTCTTTTTTTTGCTCTTCCCTCTGTTCACCTTTCTCTCTTCCCATGTACTATTCTTCTCTTATATTGTCCACCAAGGTGCATTGTCCACCTTGCTCCTTGATGCATGCTATCTCACTGGAGGTCCACCTCATTTCCTCCACTTCTCTGTCTTTACAACATTTCCCACATAAGTGAGTCCTCCTTCCAAAAGCATCTCATTCCTACCACATCCTGAAGGGCATTCAGCCTGTTAACCACCTTTTATAACACACAGGGATCATATACAGCAAAAGGCAGCCCTCTGGATTGCCCTCTGATCCCCTCCACACCAGGTCTCCGAATAGTCTCAGTATTGGGGTGTCCTATGCATTGTGAAGGTATCAGCAAGCCCTTTGTTCCTGCAGGCCAGATCCTTCCCTACCAGAAGGGAGAGCAAATATGTCACTGCTGCTTTGATTCATCACAGGCTGCCCAGACATGAAGCCAGAAACCCACTCCAATTGTGTTCTTTAACCAGAGGTCTAAAACCCACTTAAGGGATTCCCATATCACACTGATCAGCTGGAGTTTTGGAGTGTGCTTATTAAAAACTAGGACTATTTCTATTTAGGATAGCCCAAGAAAGAAAAGCAAAAACCAACCACTGGTCCCCAAATTCTGCTCCCACCGAGGTGAGAAGAGCCTTCAGGCTCAGAACATCTTGTTTGATGCCCCCAAAGATCATCAACCAAATGCAGATTACAACTGTTTTAATGTTCTCTCTTCCGATATCCCTCCTTCTCACTAGGATGTACTCTGTGCACTGGAGCCAACAAGAAACAAACCCACCTATGCTCTCTTTGTGTGTCTGTATCCAGACAAGGTGGCTTTTGTCCTTTTGTGCTGCCTGAAAGGAAAGCAGAGAATCTTCCCCAATTAATGATTTCAGAACCCTAAAGGTTTTGCAATAATGTCTTTGCCTTTCAAGCTCAGAAGGGTTGGAAGCCATGGCATGGAAAAAATAAAATAAATAAATGAAAAAAACTTAAAGAAAACTGGCAATAAAGAAAATGTTTTTTGAAAGCATTCCCTCAGCAATTCAGAATCGATCTGCAGAGTGTGCTCCACTTGTGTTTGCTTTTCACAGCCATTAGAGCAAGAAAGCTCTATTTGCACTTGTGCTCTGCCAGAGGGGTGAGTGGCAGCAGATCGTGGCCTCATGGACGGTGCACATCCCAGCTCGTACTGCAGCCTGGCAGAGCTCAGTGCCACGGCACAGAAACGAGCAGGGGCCTGGGCAGGGGCCAGGCTAAAGACCCACCCTCATTAAAGGGAAGAAGTGTTTAAAAGATCAGTGGCAGCCACACTCAAAATTGTTCCCTCATACACCAGCAAAAGAATTTCACTGCAAAACCGGTCAGAAAGTACAGACAGCAGTGTCCCTAATTTCTTTCTTTCCACCCTTAGAGAAAGAGTCTCTTACAGGGATCACTGCACGCTGCACCGTGGGCAACAATCATCTTCCCCTAAGCTTCCCTCTTCCCTGCTCACCATTCAGTTATTCTGTACTCAGCAGCCAGAACCCCCCAGATACCTCCATAGCAATGAATCTGTGAAGGAATGGAAGCTGCCATTTAGCCTGATCTGACATTAGGGAATATCCTTAGGTCAGGACCATACTTTATCAGATAAGAAAAAAAGAGGAAAAGGCAGCTGAATGTTTCCTTACATCACCTGTTGGTGTATACCTGGTTGGTAATTCACACCAAAAATTACAGTATGGAAATGCACAACTGCCCCAAGACAAGTAAGGGGATAACCATCCATTTGACCTTTCATCAAGGCCAGCTCAGATTGTTTCATCATGTCCACAGCCATGCACTGAACCATAGAAAAGATGTTATTGCAGAAAAAAAGTTATTTATCCCAATGATCTCCTGTAAAATTCACATTTTCTGGGTAATCTGAAAGACTGCCAAAATTTTATTTATTTTCTTCCTAACACAGAGACTGTTTCAATGGACCTTCCACAAGTGAAATAAAACCAAGCAAGGAGCCCTTTCTCTGTCACAGGGCAGGCAAGTTCCTCGCTGCTGGAATGCAAGACCCCAAGCTTCTTTGGCATATCTCCCACACATTGAGACAAAACAGTACAGGAAGCAATAGCTGTTTGACCCCTCTTTCTACTGACAATAAGCACAACAAACATATGGGATGTGTCTCTGTAGTGAGAAGAGCAGATAAATTCCCTAATTTATTTAATGCTATCAGGGGCTGGAAGCATCCTGTTACTTAGAAGGCCCCCTACAGACTCAGGCTTTTGTGAGGAGATTTCATTGCCATGGAAAGAAAGGCATTTAGAGATCTGTTGATTTAGGAAAAGTGTTGGCTTGCAATCATCTTCAGGAAGTTAGAATAAAAAGGAACTTAGGGTTTTAGAGGTGACACAAAAGTTCACTCTCTCAGAATCAATTTCACTACTTTAAGATTTTTTAGAAGAAGCACATAGAGAAACATGTATTTTAAAAAAAATAAAATCTAACTAGTAGTCCAAGATTCTGTGGCAGGAATATTTGACAGCACACTCTTTCACATCTTTGCTCTGCCATGATCTTTATACTCTGCTCATGGGACATCAGAGACCTTCACCCTGACAGCTGTTATCCTTTTTCAGCAACCAAGACTGGCCCATCATCAGCCAATATCGGAAATGCGTTCCTGATCTCAAACAGGTATCATGACAGTCTGTATCACATAGTGCATGACATCTATGTATTCTGCTGCATAACTTGCCACATAGAATCAAGTCCCTTGAGGTATTCCTGAAAACGCCGCATAGATTTTAGCCAATCCATTCAAATTATTACTTCATATTTTCCTGTAAGTGTTCCTTTTCTTAGCCTAAGAAACCTTAATATATGACAACTAAGAATACAAAGTAATTTTAAACAGATCAGATTCTAGTTTTGCATCTACTCCCAAAGCTGCTCATTTTTAGTGAAAAACAAGTCATCATTAAAATTCCATGGAACAACTACAGTACCTATATCTTCAATGGAACTTCAGAAGATGTGCTGTGTCTTCAGCAGAGCCAGTCTTAGGCTTAGCCTGTGTTACCAGCTCTAAGAAAACAAACTAGAAACCAGTTAAACAAACCTGAGTTTAAGCTTTCTTTCTGACAAGTTGTGACTGTGCAGAAAAATCTTTTTAATTTTTTGGTGCTACCATCAAAATTATGTATTACAGATGTTCACTCAGAACTACAGTAACACAAATCTAATTTTCACCATGTCAAAAATACAATATCGAGCTACCTACTCGTCTTCTGGATAGAGCATGGCCACAAAAAAAAAAAAAACAACAAACAAACAAACAAAAAAAACCAAACAAACAAAAAAAAAACCTGAGAGAAAAAATGGGAAAAAAAAAAGTGGGAACTTTCTCCTTGGGAAAAGGCTGGAATTTCAAGTCTTGGCACTATTTATGCATGCTACAATTTCTTATGCACAGTCTCTACAGCAAGAAAAAGCCTACATCAAATATGACCATCTTCTGAAGATTCTGTGTGGGTTTCAAAAAATCACTTTGCACATTCCACTGCTAGTAGGTACCCACACTGAGTTATTCATAACTCCTAACATGTCTCAAAGCCAGCAAGCCTCTGGCACTACTTCAGGATATTCCTGGCAAGAGAGAGTTTTCCTACAACTGTCACATTAGACTCAGGTAGCATTTTGGAAAAGGACATTCTACCTACTAAGCAATCATTTTTAAGAAGGGTTCACCCAAAGAACTCTTCTTTATATATCTAGATATGCAAAGAGGTTTTTAATCTTAGGTTCCTCTGAAAACAAGGCTGATGTAATCACATTTGTTTATCTGTTTTTCAGCAAAGCTTCCCACATCAGCACATTTGCAAGTAGAACGGGTATCAAAGATAAGTTGAGTGAAAACAGGCTGTCAATAGAAGGAAAAGCTCCAGGCCAGGCTTGTGCACTTACTGGCCCCCGGAAAGATTTACACTGGGAAGACCAAACTAATTTTCCTCTTTTGAAAAAGCAGGATGATAACCTTAGGGTAAAGACAGAAGATCCTTCCAAGTCATGGGGAAATGTCATATTTCACCATCAAGCATAGTAGTTCCACCAAAAACCAGTCCACAATTGCTCCTATGCTCCTGGAATTATTTGCTTTTGCCTTTCACGTTCTTAGTATCAATGCAGTTCCACAAGATTAGAGATCAGAAGTAGTCTGTTCTGGTTGCACTTGTGCATGTTGGTAGACTTTCAAAGCTACTTCTTTTTTTATATTTTTATTTTTTTTTGTTCCCATTTGAATAGAGAATTTGCATCAGATTCACCAAGCAAGTTGGGCAGACAGGTTCTACACATCAACCTCCTTCATTACACAGCCCTCTTAGAAAGACCCCACATCTTCTAGTTCCTTTATGCATACACATTTTCTGAAGATTTACTTTTTATAACGTATTTCTGTGACACTACAAGTGGACAATGCTCTCAGGCACATGATGTGATTCTTGGGGAGTCCTGTGCAAGGCCAGGAGTTTCTCGATGATCCTGATAAGTCCCTTCCAACTCAGCATATTCTATGTTTCTATGACCCCCCCTTTTTTCTCTATCAAAGTGATAAAATCAATATGGTTTGACCTACAAAAGCAAGGCCCAAGCCCTTTTTTTTTTTTTTTTTGAAGCATAGAAGAGAAAAAACCTAGAGCTTTAGTTCGCTCTTAAATCCAGTTTAGAGCTCTGAAAATACATCTACATTTGCAGTGTGTTCTCGTTTGGCAGATAAGTGATAAAAACTCTCCATTTTCTTGATGCTTTCAGCTGATAGTAGGCAGATCTTACATGGCTTTCTTCATCTGATTCTTACTTTAAAAATATATATATCTCCAGGAATGAATGAGAGCATTAGCCTCCACACATTCTGTACTTTATGCTATTTACTACTGGATAGCCCTGGAATATTTGCAGCTGGCTGTACTGTGTTTTGTACAATGTAGCTCTTTATCATGTTTTTTATCAAAGAGCTGTGTTTTAGCACAGAATGAGGCACTGCTGCATTGAAACCGTAATGTGGCTCAGGTTACCAGATTGCGTTTTTGATGATTTGGTATTAAAGTGCTGAACACAAAGTGAAAAATCAACATTTAAGAAATGCAAGTGAGAAGAGCACTAAATAGAGACTGAATAAACGATAACATTATGGAGATTTTGGCTTACTTTCTATATTAAAACAAATAGCTTTGAATCAATACAAGTGAATCTCCCCATTATTTTCTTTCTGAGGCAAATCTTATACTAAACTTTTGCTAGCAGAAAGTCAGGGGTGTAAGGACACGGGATTTGCAACCAACACAGCTGTGCTGGCAAAAGGCCCTAGCATAGATGTGGTTTTACTGGCATTATTGAACTTTTGCCAGCATAGCTAATTTCTCTCTTGGGAGTTAGTTTTGCCAGTACAGCTGCATCCAGACCAGGGATCGCTGATGTTATAGACTTTTACAGCTCTACTATCACTGACTTTCAAGCAAAGGCATGCTCTCCATCTCAACATTACGGTGATTTGTCAACATGTCCATCTTGGTCTCTCTGTCCTTGCAACCACGACCGTCAAGGAAAACAACCAAACAAATAAAAAAGTTACCTGCCTCCTCCAATACAGCCTCCAGTGTCCTGAAGCTCACTCCTTTTCTTCCCTTTCTTGTCCTGGCTGCTTGCTGTAGGGGTACCACACAACACTAAGCTAAATTTAAAAGGAAAGTTGAATTGTCCTGCTACCTCCCTCCTCTCTGGCAACCTCAAATATATCACTCTCCCACCATTCCCTTTACTCTCCATGAAGCCTTTGTTCTTCTGGGCTCAGCTGATACCTATGTTAATGATTGTCATCAGCTGCAGTGCCATCACCTAGTTATGGTCCTTGCAGAGCTGCCCCTTTCTCATCCCAAAAGAATTTCTGCACCATGCCATTTCTGATATGCTGCTGAAGCTGCGCTTGAAAGTGTTGGCCTGCTACCACCTACACTCCCTTATCAACTTTTGTCTTTCTCAAGCATTGTTGCCTCTAGCCTGTAGTTCTCTTTCAAATTGGGATCTCTTCTTTTTCTATGAGAGAAAATTTCTGCTGCTGTACCAGATACCAGGCAGGTCTGCTCCCCCCACACATTTAAGGCAGCATTCTGCTCTACTCAGAGTGCAACTTTCATAGTTAGATGATGCATCAGTGCCTCTTTGTCAGTAAAAAATCCGAAGATGTTGCTCCGTATTGGTGTCTGTTGAACAGTGTTTTGATTTCTTAATAACTCCTCTGTCCTTAACCTTCAGTTAAAAAAAAAAAAAAAAATCAAAAAAAGCCCAACAACAACAACAACAACAAACCACCATGGTACTATTCTTGCTGGTAAGGGAGGAAGATCAGTCATAAAATATGGGACTACTTTACATCAAAATAAGTCAAAAGAGTAGGAATATTCTATTTTCTACCACTGCTAAGAGCATACTCCAGTGAAAATGGGCAACTGTCTTAAACAGAGAAGATTTTGGCATTTCAAGCATTTAGCAGCAGGAAAACAATGACACTGTTAAAATACTGAATATTTTTCCTTGGAAGATTGTTTTTAATGCTTCTTTATATAGCTGATTTAAACAACCACAAAATATACTACCTTTCTTGTAATTTAAACTGACTCATCTAAATTTGTCATTTAAGCTGAACTTTAAATGATTAGAGCACAGTGAAATTATAATTCCCAGTGCCATTTGAGGATGCCTGCTTTTGGACTCGGTTTCATATAAAAACACAGAGGCAGTAATTAAATTCCAACAGCATACCTTGTTCTGTGTCAACCACCATCAAGAGCAGCATAGCCAGCATTTCCAAAGAGGCTCTGTACTCGGCAGCTTCAGAGGTAGTCTGCAAATATGCACAAGAGATTGCTTTGTTCAAGTCCCTCAACACAGCAAGTCAATGCCTTGATTACTGATGTCCTCAAATGAATGAATGCAACAAGTTGTATTGAGAAAGAATAAAAGTCTTGAGTGAGATTTGAAAAATAGATTATGTGCATCAACAAATTAATAAATGGCAATTCAGAAAGAGATTTTTTTTCCTCTTATCCCCGATACTTCATTGTAGGTAATATACAAAAACATGCAAAGACATCTCCCATCAGAAGATGCAGAATTCAGCTCTGCTGCACAACATCTTGCATCCTTTTTGGCACAGGGTTGTAGAGATGAAGGAATAGTGCTAGCCTTGACCATGCCATTTTTATTATCATAACTAGGATAGTCTCCCAGCAGATGAGCAATGTGTTCACACATGAACTGGATGTGAACTGGCAGGAGAGCAAGCCCTTCGGTAAAGCTACTTATCCTGAAAGGCAGCTGGATGCACCATTCTGCACCGGGACCCCTGATGGATGGAAGCCTCTACCCATCTCCTGGGACCTTATATGGCAGAACTGTGGGAACTTAGAAAACATCTTTCCATGGGCCTATAGTTTAGTAGCCTCCTGCACAGATGACAATTATTTTGAATATTGTCTTTTTGAGGAAACTGGCTTGCCTTACTCATTATCCAGAGGTATAATTTGGCATTATGGATTCTACCTTGAAGATCCGATGCCTACAAATTGGTTGCTGAAATGGAACTTCATATATCCAAATCTTTAGTGGGTCTTCCCAGTGATCGTATTGTTTTATTTTTCTTTATTATTATATTCCTATATTAGATCTGCCTCTCCCAAATTGCTAACATAGAATCTTGACCTTAGCTCTGCCTTTCTACAGCATTTTGTCAGAGAAGCTCCACAGCTACATAATACTCAAACAAAAGCAATAAAAGAGCATGAGAAGCAAACATATGATACTTCCAAATTTTTGTTATTTAGCATTGGCATTGAATATTTTTTATTCATTTTGGAGGATATTGACTAATTTACTAAACACACTAATAGCTAGTTGATTATCAATGAAGCTTACAGTGGTTTTAGATTTTAGGGCAAGCACATAAGACTACCACACTGTACAGGTGAATCTGGCCTTTAAAATGTAAATCTGTTTTCCTCTACTGGCTTTTTTTTTTTCCTAAGTGCATGCAAAATGGAATTAGAACAAAGCTGGTTCCCCTATTTGATTCGGGGGTTTTTAATATATTTTTTTTTTTTAAATACTAACAAGTGGTCATTATGCAGCCATGAAGACTTAAAAAACCAAGAGAAGCAGCCTAAATAATGTCCCAGCAAAACTACTGTGTGCTATGTGTACGCCGTCCTCTGAACCCTGGAGCTCTTGCAGCCAAACGTGATGCTGTTCCCTTTAGCCCCAGGAAAAGAGTAGTACTTGCCTCGGACACTGAGAGAGTCAAAAAGGTTCAGCTTGGGAGTCCTCCACCTGAGTTCTCCAGGGTACTAGCCTGGGCTGAGTTGTGAACAGCTTGGCTTTATCTCACTTTTTCTCCTGATTTAGTGAAGATACACAAATGTTACTCAGTAACAATTATTGAGAGTTTTAAATGCCTCTAATTATGCATTGCTGAAACACTTTGAGACAGAGGAAATTGTACAGAGGCTACTGTTTTGTGGTTTGCTTGGTTGGTTTGTTTAAAGGGAATTAGTTTTCGTATCTATTAAATGCAAAGAAATTAAGGCATTGAATTATCAAGTCTTATAAGTTTATCTCTAACTTAAAGAAAAAGTACTGTATGTCCAGAGAGGGCATTCTTCCTTTTCTGGGGGCCTTTTTTTGTATGAAATGGAAAAGTTGGATTCTTGTCTCAAGTCCAAAACCAGAACTCCAGTGTAACCACAGAGATGCAATAAGTATGACACCTTGCGTTTGTTGGCCGTGTGAAAACACACACTTGGTTACACACAACTTGTCCCATGGGCCAGGTAAGGACAGGACTCTGGTTCAGACCAGCAAATGCCAACAGATTTTCTGCTAAAGCTACAACTTTCTGCATGCATTCAGGGGAGATTGTCTCACACAGACCCCCCCCAGTACCAGCCATATATTTTCTGAGTGCCCAAACTGTACAGGCTGCAGATTCAACTTCTCCTGAGCTTTGCATTTCTCAGCTATTGTCAATTTGCATCAGAAGCATAAAGTTATTTAATATACTAAAGCTTTAATGCTCTTTCCAAATCATATAACAGCACATGTTTATCTGAGTGCTAAATAAAAGCTTTCAGAACTTTAAAGTGACTTTATGAATTGTATGTACCATAAAATAAACATTAGAGCATAATAATATCCTGTAATTTGGAAAACAGCAGCAGAAACCAGTAGAAGACAAAAGAACAAATGCTTGAATAATCTGCTGCATGTCAGAAACATTAAATTAATTTATGCAATAATGTAAGCACAGTGATGTTAAGGTAATATGGAGGACATAAATTATACATTATTATTGTCAGTTCTAGCACTTATCTTAGTGATATGTCAAAATAAATCCCGATATGTTAATATTTATAGAAATGAACAACAAGTGTTACAGCTCAGGGATTCATCTGTGATATTTTTATGTATGATTTGCATTCACACATATGGGTGTCATTGTCTTTTCTGTAATTTGAGAGGTAAGCATCATGCAATTCATTTCTAATGCGTTTTACATTACCATGAAAGCACATTATGCTTCCTCCACTAACGCTTTTCAAATAGATGGCCCGCAATGATTTAGAGATTGCACAAAACAACTCAGCAAATGGGTGACAATCTACCTGCAAAATCTGCAGTAACAATAGGTTACCGGTGAGCAAAGTGCATCGTTTGCTAATGGCAGATTGTCTCCACAGAGTAAATACATCCCAAAGTTCTTCGTCTTCCCCCCACTAAAATCTGAGGATCTGTACTATATCCCCTTTTACCATTCCCATTTTCATTCAACAGATCAGTTTCTAGATTAAGGTAACTGGACACAACTAGACTTGGAATTTGAAGCTGACAGGAGAAGTTTCCAATAAAAAAAACAATACAAGAGAAGATCCCCCCTGCAGGATTAAGTACACTCACAGTTGCTGCTACCTCAGAAGCCAGAGGCATACATTCTCCCCTCAGCAAGAGACCATAACTCCTCCCCTGAGTAAGGGTAGGTTAAGGATTTTTAAGGATTTTGGCTTTGTGCCATGTCTTCTGGGTTCTGGGAACCATGCTTTGGAAAAAAGGTGACTGTAGAGTTCATATATTGCTGAGTCTACAAGTAAGGCTACTGTTTCTAATTACCCACGACCGTTTTGCTGTTTTCCAAGGAAGAAGTGTGAAAATACTTCTGTTCCCTGATTCAGCAGTAAAAGACTTAGTCTGGGCCTTACATTTCTGTTCTTCTTATGGAAGGACTACCATGTCAAAATGATTTGGCTGAGTCTGATGACCTCTTTTTCCAATTGTCTCATACACGGCTCAACTTTGTTGCCCCAAAGTTCATCTGTCACAATTTTCAGTATGGAAGTGGCTAAGTTCGTATTTTATTATTTTTATTAGCACAGATACTTGTCTTTTAAGAAACTCAACAACTCTCCCCAGTACCAACCTTTATGCTCCATCTTATCTTCTTAGAGAGTTCATTTTAAAAAAAGCTTCATGTTTTTCTTTTAGTTTCCCTACCAAGGTATTTCTAGGGTCTAATTACAAGCCTCTGAAAATCAACTTAAACATTCATTTTGATGACACTGTAGGCATTTGAATCCAGAGGACAAATAGAAAAACTTACAACATAAGCCATGCAAAACATTGACTATTGTAGGCTGTGGCCTAACACACAGCCAAGCTCCACTTGGCACTGCATGAGCACACAAGAAGTTACAAGAGAAAACATGGGGAAGTCTCAGATCAACATACTCTAAAATCAGCTTAACATTTGAAAGGAAAAAAAGGGCTGCGTAGCCATAAGCGAGAGAATAAATTGTCCTGTAAGCCCTTTGTTAGTCTTGACAACATGAATGAAAAGTCCTCCTTGATTTTACCTTTCAACTGGAAGAGAAAAACCAAACTCAAGGACCACATTTTCAGAGAATCCATGTACAATTCAGGAGAGTGAAAAATGATGCACGTATAATCTTTTTGCATATGAAAACCATACCTGGAAGAACTCCATGCCAGTACAAGCAGCACACTACGTACATTGACAGTATGTAAGTAAAGCTTATTATGTGGGTCCAATTTATCACTTGTCTTTTGTTTATAACATTTTATGCTCCACAGAAGTACAGGATTATCTTGTCACTGAAATGAAACTCTTATCACCACTGCAGTGAAATGAAATATTATAATAGGCTGCTTGAAAGTTCTGGAAATAGAGAGAAAATAGACGTGGAATAAAAGTGGAAAAAGCTTATAAACATGCAACTTTACAATAGCTTCCAATCCCTATGGGATAGGTCCTCAGCTACAATAAACATTATCCACCAAAGTTGGTGGAGTAATAGCAAACAATATCAGCTGAGGATTTGTCCCACTGACTTCAAAGGATATACTTACAGTGTACACATTTAAAGCAAGTGTACCTTTCCAACACTGGGGACTTTAATGTTAGCACAACAAATCCTGAACTCTCTACTTAATATTTTAAGCTACTTTTCTTCAGAAATCTCTCATTGGAATCAATCAGGACAAGTAATAAACAGAGTACTAAAAGCTTTTTCAGACTAAGATATTGCATCTGAGAGTCTTACATGTCAAAGTTCCTTAGCAGAATAAGGTGTTTAGTTTCATGTAAATTTGTACTCTGGAACTGAAATATTTTTTATTTCTTTGGCTTAGAAAAGAAAGAGATCCTTTTTTATTATTTATTATAACTTTCCCAATGTAGGCGAAGCAGAGAAGAGAGATTGAAAACAGAAGGAAAGTTGGAAGTAAATATGTGTAGACAGTATGGATTTTAACTGACTCAGTACCAAAAGGGAAAAATATGAGCAACAGGGAAAAAAAAATTATTTGTAAAACAGTGAATGTGTTTTGCAAACACACATTTTTCAACTTTATAAAACAGAAATTGTGTCAAATATTTTATGGTGTTCCATGAACTGTTTTTCCACTTCACAACCAGTTCTTATACATGTAACCTTATAGATTTTATCTTTATTTTTAGTACAATTTTAAGAAAATATAAGACAATGTTAAAGTTGTTTAATGTGGGCCCATCCTTCTCGAGCACTTATAAATCCTGATAAGGGGAATGGGAGTCTTATTTTTCTTCCTCACTTGGTTTCATCCAGACTTCTGTTTTATGTATTAGTATGAATTGTGCAAAGTTACTGGAAAATTTCAATAATAGGCATACAGAAAAACAGAGTTCCTGTCACTTGCCAGCTACAAGGGAGGGAGGAAAAGGTGCAACTTTATAATGCACTGATAGGGCTTAAGCTGCCTCTCTCCTAGATTTAAGGGACCCATAACAATATGGTCACTACAGCACATTTCATCTTGCTGCCTAGGGACATTTAGGTGCCTGCCTGATCTTTGTTGCTTGTTTCTTTGGTTTGATTTGAGTTTTGCAATCACTGCACTACAAAGTACTTTTTGGATTACTTTTTTCCCCCCTTTCTCTATGTTTGTTTATTTCTCAGTGTTGCATAATAATGGCTTTCTTGTTGCCTCTGGCTCTGTTCATCACACTCCTTCCCTGCTTTGTCTTCCTTATCCTCCTTAACTCGCTTTTTGTCACTTTCTCACATGTGACCTTTCTTCTTCTCTATAAAAGTTAGTGTGCTTCTTCAAGTAACCCACAGTGTCCAACAGCGCTGTTTTCCAAAAGATAACAGGTTGCATCCTCAGCATTTAACCAGGACACCAGCAGGGCCCCCAGGGCAATGCCCCTGAATGGAGAAAATCTTTAACTGGCATTGAGCCACTAAACTAATATATATGGACTGGGCTTTTCTTGCCCATGGAATACAGGATATGTTTGGAGTGTAAATGCCCTGACTGGACAATCCTGGTGGAGTATCATTCCTGGAACAACTCTGCAGGCAGTCAGCCAACTATGAGTTAACACAATCCTGACACTAACCTAAATTATACCGGCCACCAGGAAATGGCTATGGGATTTGGAATGGGCAAGCATGCATAAACCCACTGCTGCTTCAGCATTTCCAATTTCTAAAAGCATTTACTTCTGCCTCCCTGTGTGCAGCCATCACAAATGTGTTCATTGGTTAAACAGACTGCTCTATTCCTAGAAAAATTCTGTTCTTCCTTCCCTCCATGGCACAAACTGCCAGGATTTTGTTATTAAGTACCATTTCTGCTAAATCACATCTTAGATCTCTTCAAGGTCTCTTGACTGTGCTGAGCACCAGTTATCTTGTCTAGACAAAAGAGGTTTAATGCTACAATATCCCTAGCAGGACAGAGGACCACATGTGCGCTCAGAGAAAAGGTCCAGAAGCCAGAGGGAACCAGAAAAGGTCTAACACCCAGCTACAAAACAATCTCCCCTATACACAGATAGTACTTACTGTAATGCAAAATCTGTACTTAGTGAGTTCTAAAGTGGCGTAATCTTTTGTGAAGGAGAGCAACAACGTGCTTCTCAACTTCAGGGTCTATTTATACTTTTCTTCAATACTCACAGCTCTCACCTGTGAGTTTGTTGAGTCAAAACAGCTTTCTACTTTACTTCAGCATCTCACAGTCACATTCTTTCTTTTTGATCTCTCATAAGTATGGCATAAATGTGGAACAGCTCTAATGCCACTGGTGACCAAAAAAAAAAAAAAAAAAAAAAACAAAAAAACCCAGAAACACAAGTTCACACCGAGATTATTTTTTCCCGGCTAGAGAACCAGGACACCTACTCATGTCATGTGTACCTGTAGCTGCCTCTCCTTTCTGTCTTTCACAGGTATTAGGCTCTGGTAGTAAACACACCAGACTTTCTCAGGGTGGTACGGGTTGGGAAGGGGGTGGTGACATAGCCTGGGGGTGCTGAGAGCAGCCAGGCAGGGTTGTATATGTCAGCACCAGCTGTTCTCTGCAAAGAATGCGTGTTATCATGCAAAACAGGATGCATCTTTTCTGCATTAGACTGGTAAAGCTTTGCAACTTTGTCAACCCTTTTAGTATTCAACAAATTCTTTTAAACATATGACTTGTAGTAAGTTAATCCATTCATTGTCTGGAACTGTGCAAAGTGACATA
This sequence comes from Grallaria varia, assembly GCA_013396735.1. Classification (NCBI taxonomy): domain Eukaryota; kingdom Metazoa; phylum Chordata; class Aves; order Passeriformes; family Formicariidae; genus Grallaria; species Grallaria varia. The sequence goes on from VWZG01006949.1 coordinate 445,247, forward strand.
AAAGCACAATGAAGCCTAATTAAACTTGTTCTGTGAAAGCTAATTTGTCAAACCCAGAAGCATAGTTCATAGATAAATGCTAATATTTGAAAGTCAAATTAAAGTTGAAAAGGTTTGTAATAACAGTTAATTAACTCTTGTTTTGTTTTCCTCTCATAAACTTGAACCAGCTGAAATATTGCTCAGTTCATCTTTAACATTTTGGACCACAAAGATAAAATTCAAAGCTTTGAGATAAGCCTTTGATGTTGGTATTCTCTACAGATTATATATTATTTTAAGATCTCTTTGTTTAAAAATTCATTTTTATTATCCCTGCATGAAATGCATGGCAATTCCCCAAATAACTAACCATCAGGGCAATTAACATCTTCGATCGACACCATATTCCTGATAATTAATACAGACTTTGTACCTCCCCTGTGATAGCTGCAAGGGTTTGATTTTTCAGAGCAACTGTTCATTTACAGAATCAGTTTCATCCTAATGAAAATGGATTGTGAAACTTTAATGAACAAGACTTTGCTGTCATAATAATAAAGACTTTGAAACAACACGAAGACCTACATAACAAGCATCTTGCTACACTTGTGTTGCGACACTATATCAAAACAATTAAGCCATACAATGAATATTAACACCAATGTTTTTATAAACTATATGACATCAGATAAACTCACAAAAGCAAGCATTATTTTGCTTTGACAACTTCTGGCATTATAGCTTAATAAACTAGAATCTCTAGAGCAGGATGGCTTGGTCTGATCTCCTCCCTTTGGTTTAACACAGGTAAGCAAAAGTCTGGAAAACCAATTTACATAGAGTGTTAATGTATTTCCTGTGGCAGGCAAGTCTCTCTTGTTTGCTTCCACCAACTTAGGAATTACGCATAAAAGCCAACAAGTATGAATGCAATCTGTCCCAAAGAGTGCTGTCTCTGGCATGTGTCAAAGCACCTACACCAGTACCTTGCAGGTTAAGTTAACAGGTAGGTTATCCTGAAGAAGGGTTTGCTGTCTCAACACTAATCTTGGATAGACTCGCTAAGAATCCCCTGGTCAGTCCCGTGGACACAGATCCACCCTGCCATGGTCCGGGGGACTGCCCTTGACTGCCCCACTACCACACTGGCAGTGGAGCCAGCAAAGAACAGCCTCCCTGAGACCCTGGCACGGACAGTCTCTAACACCAAAGGCATCCCCTCTGGAATGAGCCCATCGGGCTGAGGTTCAGCTTGAAAACCAACCAATCACCTGCTGAAAAAAATAAAATACCTGGGAGCAGGGGGGGTTAATATTTTCATCTGCTAAACCAAGATGTCAGTGTTTCTCTAGAGCTCGCCTCGCCACTGTGCAGGGCTCCCTGGAAAGTTCAGAAAGGAATTTCATTCAACCTCTAACATCTTGGCGAAAGGTCTTTCAAAGTTGTGATCTGAGCTATAATACACTCAGAGTTTTCCCTTGGCTAAATCCCCTCAGATGTGGAAATGGCTGATTGTTCCCGTTTTAAAAAAAACGGTGTACGGGAGAGAAGGGATGGAGTCATTAGTAAATAAATGAATGGGATGATTTTTAAAAAAGAATAATTTGCTCAATCAAGAATAATTTGAACAGCATCTAAGTAGTCATGGAAAATCATAAACTATTACCCTATATAGTGCTCTGTTGACTATTAAATGCCTCCTTTTTCACACCACTGGCCTGAATGAATAACTTGGCAGCACAAAATTAGCCAGGTGGCAAAATGTGCTTGTGTCAGCTATTGGCCAAACAAAACAGCAAATAGCAAAGCTCATTTTGCAATGTCACATTAACTCCTTCAACACTGGGGGCATGTATTTTATATCTGCTCTTTGGGAGTACCTGGGAGCAGGCCAAAAGAGAGCCGCTCACTCCCTGCAGCACAGGTGGCCCTGGTCTTGCTGCACTCGTCACAGTTGCAGGTTGAGGTGATGTTTGCGGTTGTTTCCATATGTGGCATCTGAGATTATACTGACGTTGCTGCTCTGTAACATCTGTGTCAGTTTAACATCCCAGTCAGGAAAAACTGTAGTCTTAGATGCTTTCTAACAGAAGTGATTTTGTTCACAACTTCTTTTACCTCTTCACATTATCATCCTACTTGCCAAATTTTCTGTTTTCATACTGCCATTATTTCATGTTTATCTTCAGCTTACAAGTGACCTTCAGGAAACTGATGTAAACAGCATGAAGCCAAATGTTAGAGGACTAGATTTAACTATGTTATGTTCCTAGTATCTTCAATGGAAATACCTCAGGGACTAATCTGGACTTTTACTTACACAGCATAACTAAAATATTATATATGACAAACACACAATTATCTCATTGAAGTCAGCAGGACTCTTTTGATAGATTTCACAGGCTTTATCAAGAGCAACCAATGACCTTTTCTATTTTAAAGGTTAATATAGGAGAACAAAACATGTTCTTTTATAATTAGCAGTCTCTCCCTGCTATAGAAACTCACCTTCCCATTTCACAGCGAATAGTAGATCCCTAAAGTTAAGACTGCGCCTGGTTTTTGTTAACAGAGAATTTATTTAACCTTAGTATGTAATATTTCCCTGAAGTACATGGAATTCATTAAGAAAATAAAGGCAGTATTTAATAATTAAGTTGCTGGTTTAATATATTTTTTAAAATGAGACATGCTCTACTGATAAAGCTGACCATTTCATTCACTGTGAACCCAAGGCAGAAAATAGCAGGATATTGGCAGCTGTATTTTTTACGAAGGGTATCTATAGATTTCTCTCTGTCCACAACATACCTATCTCATATTTCAGAATTGCTTTACTTCTGAAAATGTTAAACATATTGTACTTAGCCAAGGATGATGCCTTTTCTTTATCCAGGCAGCCTCTTTTCCACAGAGTTGTTTCACATGCCCTAGGCAAAAGACATGTGTGAATATTTTCCATTAAAAACAGCAGTGGTGGGAGGAGGGAATCACCAGTACTGTAAGTTAATGAGATGGGGGGCTTTAAATACACTTAATAAACAGTCACTTAGGCTGAGCATAATAAGTCATGGAAATTTATAAACTATTACCCACTATAGTACTTCATTGACTATTAAACATCTATTTTTCACACCACAAGCCTGAGTGAATAGTTTGGCAGGAAAAAAATTGGCCAGGTGGCAAAACGTGCTCAGTACAACCCATGTCAGATAGTGGCCAAGCAAAATAGTCCAATAGAAGCTGATTTTGAAATGCTTTTTAACCCTTGGTAGTCTACAATGAAGTTTTCTAGGAGCAAACACGCTTGTACTCCTGAAAAGAATAATCATTAACACTCTACAACTTTTTTTTCCTAAGTACTGTGGTTTTGCCTATCCAGGATACCTGTTTTCTATAGTGTCTATCTATGACCTCTCTCCAGTCCTGGTGATGGCCACAACCTGGGGATGGAGGTACTCCCTGTCACCAAAGGTGTCAGAATGTACCCAACTTAAAGTTTTCATTTCAGTTAACTCTTGGGCTTGGATCATGCCCTGAAGCGTCTGTTTCTCTTGTTTAATAATACTCTCCAAGGAGGCAATTTCCAGCCTAGGTGAACACATGGAAATCCCTAATCATGCTTCCAGGAGTGAATGGACTTTTTCTGGTGAAGAAGCAAGGGTTTACCTGTGTATTTAAAACTGTGATATGCATGAAGTTAAATGGGTCAGGGAATGTCTGAGAGGAAATCTCTGAGCTTGGTTGCATAGCTATAGATACATTAGCTCTGCTGATCTCTGTAGAGAGAACAAAAAGCTTTATTTCTAATAGTTCATCAAACCTCAGCCACCTCAGGCTGTTTAATCATTCTATGGTGTCTCATGCCTGGCTGAAGAGCCCCTGTATAGCATATAGTGGAAAGGCTAAAGCTGGTAGCATATAGCACATTGGAAACTATTCGAAGTCTAGACGAAAAATGAGAGGTTTGCACTGTATCTGACCTTCCACCGTCCTTTGTGACTTCAATTAGGCATAGCAGCAGAAAGACAGCAACCTTCTTTTCCACTATGCCCTCGTATCTGTCAGAGAAAAAGATACATTATTTTGATTCAGCTTCTCATGTGTTGCATGTGCCTCGTGTGTTTCCTTGTTTCTTCCATCCAATACTTTTCTTCTGTCATCACTTTACTCATCCCCTCTCTGATGAACTTCAGGAGCATTTGACCAGGTTACACAGAGACACAGAATTATTTTTATCTCTTGCTGGCATCATCCATTACTACAAATCCAACTGTGCAGCACATAGTGAGTTACACCTCCTGCCACACACTGACTTGAGAGTGCTCCCGTGTGCCACCACAGGGCTAAAACGTATTGTGTCAGAAGAATGACTCAGCTACCAAGGTCCAGTCTCCAACAACTAATTTATTCACTTTTAAAGTTCCTACTGAATACTACCATCTAGAAATGTCCCCCATTGTTGGAGAGGTGGTACAGATATACCGCTGAAAACACATCTGGTGAAACTCTGTTAAGCAGTAATTGCATTCTTGGGATAAAGGGCTATATGGCTGGGAAAAGAGAGCTTACAGTCACAGTGTCTGTTTGCGTCGATCTAACTAGAAGGGGGACAATATGGCAATACTAAATTGAGCCCAACATACAAAGCTAAATTAAACTGCTGAAGGCATGTGTGTAGGTTAAAAAAAAATGTTTAAAAAAAAAATCCAATTACTGGACCTGGAATTAGGCCAGAACACCTTCACTAACACCTCTATTCATGAAAAAAGGAGAAAAAAAGTTATCCTTAATGACCACAAATGATCACAGACTCTGCTTTACATCTCTTACAAAAGCCAGCATATTCAGCAGCATTACATTCCCCAGAGCTAGATGGATAAAGGGGAAAATATGTCATTGATTTTTTCCCCCCCCAAGAAATTCATGATACTGTTTGCACTAATTTCAGCAGCACAGAGATTTTCAAAATGAAAATCAGACCTGTTTAACCTAGAAGCCAGCAAGGTTAAAAACCTAAGGTGTCTCACCCACTGCTTTCTTTTGCAGGGGCAATTAGGATCTGCTTCTTTTCAAGCAGTATGCATATAAAGCCTCTTAACTATTAGCCTGCAACACTATTAGCTGCAGCAGAAAGGAAACAGTCAGCCTCTCTGAAGGTACCTTGAATTTCATTCCAACGGTGTAATTACTGGACTGTCCCAAAGCCCACTGAAGTAGACAGAAGGGCCTCTGTGGATTTCACTGTGTTTTACATCCAGGTGGAGACAGACATAGAAAAGATTTTGTGTTCTTGATTTCTGTTAAAAAAGAACTATCAATTTATAAAAATCCTTCCCTTTCCATATTTCCGTTATTCAGCTCCTTGCTGCCTGAAATTTGGATGCACAGGAATAAGAAGGGCTAACTTGTCTTTACTTACCCATCCTCTCCTTGACTGGAAAAGGAAGAAGAATGAAGAACTAGATCATCTTTTCACCTCACACGCTTGCCGATCATCAGTTCTCACTGGGATTCAATGTCTTGCAAGACAATTCTTGGCAGGGTGTATTCTTTTTCTCAATAATTTGCTCATGCTATTGCCTACTAAAATCTCACCTTCACTTTACATGAAAGTTACTGAATCGAAACTAAGAGAACAGCTCACATGGATCTACTTGTATTCCTCAGATTATTTGTTCAATGAGACTGATATATGTCTGCTGTCAAACTTACAGTTGGCTTAACGCAACTTGGAGTCTGTAGTGTTGTTCCAACATGTGCTACCAGTAAAGTTTTCTCTTTCTGGAATGTTATTTTCCCCTACCAAAGCATGCAAAAATCCTATGCTCAGCTATGGAAACTTAATGAATGAAAAGGGAGCATTTCTGAAATCTGAAGAATTTATTTTATTTCATTTTTTTTTCACATTGGCTGCTACTCTGAAACGCTTCTGCCACTTTAATGGGCAATAAAAAATGGCCAAAATCCTTGCTGTCCTTAGACCCTGCGTCAGTCAAATAAAATGAAGCAATACTCCAGCTCACATGTTGAAAGGAAGCAGAAGTCTTACTTTACTTCCAAAGCAGAAGAGTAATTTTACTTGTGTGTTTGCAAAGAAACAGTGCTATCATACCATCATTGTAAGGTTGGCATTATGGGTGTTCAGCCTGTTCTCGTTTCTAGTCTCACCATCGCTGGGAAAGAAACACCTACATTTGACACTCTAGGTTGACAAGAAAAATAAGAAGCTTGAGGGCTTGTTGCTCAATTATTGAGGGGTGACATCTTGCTGCTTCTCTACCAGGGCCCCAGTGATGGATCTGAACAAAATACTGGGGATTTTTTAAAAAGAAGTCCCACTTGGTTCCTTTTAGGAAATGGTGCTCTAAAGTGGAGGGTTTACTTGGTAATTAGCTGCTTTTATCTTTAGTAACAGGAAATATTTATTAACACTGAAGAGATACCTTTGGTTCTGGTAACATGATATCTTCCTTGCCCTTTATTTATTGTTATCTTGGAAGCCACTGAATTCTGAATTTCATTTAATCAAAATTCAGGAGATTTATGATTGTCTACGATGTTTGTGGTGTTCCTCTTTTTCCTTATTATATGCCATTCATGGCACCTGCCCAACCTTGCTCTTTAAGCTATGGAACAAACCCATAAGACACCACTGTAGATGTAAACCATGTACCCAAATGAGTTGATTTTGGCACCCAGGTTGCTGATGAAATTTATGGTTCATTAACAGATGCTTAATATATATAATACACATATTTTAGAATTGACCTCAGCCTGGCCAGGGAAGGTGGTTGACCCCATGAAAATACAATAATCTAATGAGAGATTAGAGATTAGAGTTTTGCTTATTGTATTTACTATTTCTTGGAAATTACTTTTTGTCTCTGTAGCTGCGTCAGCCTTCTTGCTTAAAGTATGTTTTAACGTTATTAGAGCTTGCACGCTAAACTAGTGGAAAGGCAGGGAAAGGCAGCACAATTTCCTTTTAGATCAGAGCCAATGTTTCTCCAAAACCTTAGCGGCCTGGGTTTGCCACAAGATCAATGCAGCTGAACACTCCACCTGCAGAATGAGCTCACTGTCTGTGCATTACACCAGCCCTCTGCCAGTCCAAGAAGTAAGACTCCTGGGGTTGCTCTTGAACCTGCTGCTCCCCACACTGGAGTGCTAAGCTTTGCTGCCAAGACACCAGGCCAGGTATTAAATGCATTCTTGTTTCTGTTATTTTCCAGCACTCAGAGGACCACATTAGAAAGCTCAGAAAACTTAATTGGAATGCAAGGAGAATGCAGAATGCTTAAAGACCTTTTACACGCAGGAAAAAGTTCTAAAAAAAACAAAAACAAAAAACTTGGGGAAAAAAAAAAAGAAAAGAAACAAAACAACCCATTCACTGGTTTAAATATTCAGCTTACCTTTTCTTTGCAGAGGAATCAAAAATGAACATGCTATTTGAAACAAACAAACCAATACAAGAACAATGACTGAGGAGTAAGCTCATCTTCATCACTGTATTGAATTTTATGTGGGCTGCTCATTTCAGCATTTTAAGTCTTCCACCTTTTAGAGAGGGGACATTATGGACACTGCAGCTCAAACTCCCAGGTGTAGGAGCCATGGGGTATGAAGCCACCAAGGAGCTCCAGTTCAGTCTCACTCAGGATTTTGGACGGAGCATGTGCACCCTGTGAATACCTTGGCAACCACAGCGCTACTTTTAATTAGTTGGGGTAAAACTAGTGAACAGGAAAGTGAGGTCCCCATAAAAGTGATTTGGCAGGACACCTTGCCTGAGGTTTTATAGCTCTTCCAAGGGAGAAATGAAAAGTCTATTTGTGGTTTTCTAGTTGTGATTATGGGAGGTGAAAACTCAAGCACCTCAGGTTTATCATTGTATAGATTTTAGGCATGGGAAATAATGCACAGAAGAATTTGTCCGCTACGTTAAGTCAAGGTTCTTAGATCAAGATAGCAACAAGAAGCAATTCAAAGATTGTGAGATGCCATGAGGAACACAGAAGAACATGGAGATGAGGATACATGTTCTCAGTATAGGAGACTGTTAAAAAACAATTAGTAATTTACTCTTTCTGAATGAGAAAGATTTCATCTTCCCTTTTTTTTTACATGACACTTAAGAATAACAGTTTATTTGTTTCATTACAAGGAACTTCTCTATTAACTATACTTCTCTGTGTACATTTTGCTAGCCAAAAAGGGCAAAGAAGTAAAAGAAAACAAAGAAGAAAACAAAGAAGACAAAGAAGAAAATCCTTCCATATGTAGTAATATGTCTTAAGAGAAATATTTCTGTGCTATTTTAAGCTATCCTAAACATGATGGTGTCATGCAAGTCAGAGGGAAAAAAGAGGAAGCAGGCATATGCCTTTGTGTAGCTCCCCTTTTACAATTGAACTGCACTGGCATATTCCTTCTTAAAGCTTAACTGTTTTATTGAGTATGTGTGGGACATGTTACCAAGCAAAAATTATTTAGTGTGTAAATAATAAACATTTGGGCAAAACATAAACCCTCATCAAAATTCATGTCTACTGCTCTAAACAGCAATTCCAAGTTCTCTGTGCCTTGATTTGGAAAGGTTCTCCATCTTGAACAAGAAATGATTAATGAACAATAGTTAATCTGATGGCTTTGACAGCTGATATTTATGTTGAACTTCGATATATAGCCAAGCTTTCTTGTTGGTGGCTTCACAATAAGGTAATTGATCTGGATCCAGGCTGAAAGGCAAGTGTGTCTCCTCAGTTCTACGATGTCAGTCCTCAGTGCAGAGGGGAGATGCAGCTTAGAGAGACTGCCAATATATTTGAATAATTTAGTTTAAAAATAAGTTGGTAAGTTCTGCATGTTGATAAAATTTTTCTGTTAACCCCAATATATTAATCATTTTTCATTTGTACAGGAATAATCAATGTGCTTTCTCCCCGATTTAGCTCGGAACAATACCAAAGACAGGAGTGTTTGCACATCAGTGCAACTAGAGGGTAGAGTGTAGTGGTAAAGATACTTATACACATTTGAAGGAACTATATCCTGTAGAGGAATCTCACTTGGCAGTATTGATGCCCCTGTCTCCTCATGTAGGTAAGAAAATATCAAGTAAGAACTCCAAGGTGGTTTTGTCCTCTGACATGACATTAGTGAGGTCTTTGGACCAAAAAAAACCCTCAAAAACCAACACNGTGAAGATATTGAAATGGAAAATTACAAAAATGTGAAATTAAGAGCAACAGACATACAATGAGAAACATCAAAATTTTTATCTGTGGAATTCAAAAATTTTGATTATATCCCACTCATACTTAGGTAGGGAGAGTTCTCCACTAACAAAAGGTTCTTTGACACAGTGTGACAAGATTGCACAGCGGAAGACTAACCTCAGCTTTCAGCTGAAATAAACTCACAAGAGATATACACTAGTCTTCTTTTACACTTTTAAGCACAGATCATCATCAATTACTGAAGAAATTTAAGAAAATAATCAATTTACTGTTAACCCTAAGTAGGTCAGACGAACTATGAGGATTTCTCTCCAAAAAAACATACACTCAGGAGCTGTAGGATAGATGCAAGGTCACTTACTGTGTTCTAGTGACAAACTGGACTAGAACACCCCAAAGTATCCCTCAAAAATCCATGAAACCAACCAAAACAAAATCAGTTGAAATCAGTGGAGCTATGCAGATGATGCCCCTTCAAATATGAGGAGAGTCATTAGAAAAAAAAAAAAAAAAAACCAAAAAAAAAAAAACAACCCCCCACCCAAAAAAAAAAAAAAAAAAAAACCCACAAAAAAACCCCACAGTCACTGCTTTTGTGTACTTGTGAACAGAGATGCTGAAAAATATTCATAGGGTTGTATACTAGACAAGGGACCTCCCATCCTATATTATAGTGTTTGGAGGTTGGCAAATAAATTAATTACATTCATTCTAGCAACCACTTAAACACCATTAGGGCTTATGCATACAATACCTGTGACATTAGTCAAATCTGGATACCTCACTGCTGGTAATCAACATTCTCTCTTCCTCTAGTATAACTATCTTGATTTCTTTTTGCAAGCCTCCGTCACCACCATTCAGCTTTTGAGCATGAAATTAAAGACATTACCATTTTACCTAATAATATGACATCATGTTCTCTCAGAGTTGCAGTCTACTGGGCTACTTGCAATTGTTTGCAGAGAAAAGCTGAGAAGGTTTGCTGCCTATTTCACCATTTTTGGCCATGCTGCAAACACCTGCTGCAACACCATCCTCATATCACTGTTACAATTGTTGCTTTGCTTCTCTCTGAGTCTGGAGGAAAGCAAGACTCCTCCGTCCTACCCCTCTCCCAAGAGACTGATGACCTGGGCCAGGAGGAACACAGAACATGAGATACAGCGGACTAAATATTGGGAAAGTCGCTTGCTTCCTGTATCCACTTTGAAATAAAAGAAGGTCGAGGGTGGAGTGGGTGGCTTCTTGAAATCTGTTTTCCTTCCTTGCCCTCCAGCTGGTTACAAGAACTGCCATCACAGTCCTGGGGTTAGAAAACTGATTCCTTCACAGAGCTGCTTGTGCATCCTCTCCTAAGAGCTGACCCAGAGCCACATGTTCCCAGCAGTGCCAGAGTCCCATCTGTAGGAGTCCCCAGCTTTGTCATCACTACAGCTTCTTCTGCCCACAAGGAGCAGGGGACTATGAGCATTCTTTAAAAAGCAGACCCAAAACACTTGGAACTTCAGCAGTCCTGTGTCAGTCCATGATCACAACAGTGAAATGATTTATTTTTCATAGTGACACCAAAAACTCACCTATGCACCAGGGAGGAATTCCTTGCTTACTGGAGTTAGAGAACTCCTTTGTGTAATTGGGCGAAAAAATTAAAAGGCATCATAGGAGGCTATAAATCTGATTATTCAGGTCAGAGAGATCTCTATTTTTACTGTTTCATTAGCATCCGTTTCTGTGTGATCAAGGCAATAAAGGAAGGGATAAGCACACTCAGTTTGGTATTTTGCAACTTTAGGAGTGTGGTTTGTCCACAGCTTCAAGTGAAGCTCAGCAATAAATTAGCAGACCTGCAAAGATGAACCTTAAGAAAAACATTACACCATTAGTTCAAACTCTTCATTCCACAGACAACACCTGGCCAAGACTCCTACATTCAGCATTGATACAGCATTGTCCTAAATCTAACAGATGTTCATTAAAATCAAGTTCTTTCATTTATGTTCATTCTCCCCCCTCTTGTGGTTCATTATAAAATCACAATTGTTGCTTTCAGAAATGTTCCATAGTTGGACTATCGTGCAGAAAGGATAGAAAAGGATCCACAAAATCTAACCAGGCAGTGCTACTAATAAGATCAACAAAATGTAAATATAGTAAATAATGAGCTTGTTATTTGGGGTAATTCTCATTGCAAATTTAAATGTTCTCTGTAATCTTTGATTTAAAGCAAATATTTCCACAAATGATATGGAATATATTTCAGATATTTTTACCATAACTATTAATTGGATATCATGTGTTATCATCTAGGGAAGATTTTAGTATTTGCACCCTCAATCCTTTACTTTCTTACTAGCTTAACATAAGAGTATTTTAGCTTTATCTTCTTCAGGCAGATCTTCAACTTATGTAATTGGATGTAGTAATAAAATACTCTGAACTTGTGCCAGATGGTCTGCCAGCACCCTTGTAGAGGCAATGCCTTGCATTTCTTACATACAGGTATGTTTCCCCAGCAAACTGAGCACCCTGACCTGATTCACCAAAGTGTAGCTATGAAAAATACTCACTGAAAATATACAAAGATTTTGTGTACAGAACTTGGATATCGGAGAGTCTAAGGTAAAAGTAGGTGTAAGTCATGAAAACGGTTACAAGCGGATGAAGATGCACATACAGAGAGAGGGAATCTCTGTTCAATTAAAAATGTGGGTTTTGGGATAAATTTAGAAAAACTTGTGAGCATCAGGTAGGAGAAATAAGATTGATAGACTGATAAAAATTTGTCAGATTAGCAAATAAAAGGCACAGTGTGTGAAAGTCAACACTTACTAATAAAACTGGAGGATTAAAACTTATCAATAAGTCAGAAAACCATTATATCACCATTTCTCACCATAATTCCGACAGCCAAACAATTCATATTTGATACTAGGTAAGTTAGACTATCACACTTGTGATCTCTTTCGCCAGGCAGTCTCTTAACCAGAGCACATTGCTGAAGCAAAACAACTCCCATTTTGAGTGGGATATACTTAGGTATAAGATATTACAGCAGGACATATGCCCACAGGTGCAAAAATCGACATAAAACACTTAGATGAATTACAGCAGACAGTTCTCTTTTGTCGTACCAGTAGAAAATCCTTAAGGACAGCTTGGTGGAAAGCCTTACAAAAAGTTTCTCACAGATTAGACAACTTTTAACAGAACTCCTCACTTTCTACAACTTTTAACGTATGACACAATTGGGTCATAAACCTTGTAAAGTCATAAGGTCTTTGGACTTCAGATATTAAAATAAGGCATAAACCAAAGAGGGTGGGATAATTACAGCGGCACACAGATAGCTCTGAAAAATATACCTTCAGGTCACATCTCCAAAGCCAATTTATTGCTTCCCATCTTCCTTGTCCCAGCAGGAGTTTTTTATCCACTGGTTCAGAGTAACAACATTTGGGGAAACCCTGACCCCCATCCAATGGCAGCAATCCATGTTTTCTGTATCAGGAGGGATTGCTTCACTCATCCCCCTTTCTCTCCCCTCCACACTCCTCCTCTGATGGGAGAAAGGAAGCACATCCATAACCCGGCTGCTCCTGCAGGCCCAATCCCAAGGTCCACGTAACCTACATCAGGATGCAAGAAAAGCCTTCACACTTATTGGGCATGCAGGACACATCACAATCTAGCCCCAAGAAATCAAGAGATTAAAGTTAGAACATGTTTTAAATGGATCTGAGTGAATAATTTTTAATGAATGCATTTAATGATGGATGAGTTTCCTTCCTTCTTACCATGAAATGTGGGGAGCGGGTTGCAATTTGCTTCACATATTCCTTCCTCATTGAATTCTTTTTTAATTTCTTTTAAAGTAAGGGATTGCCACTCTAAGCACAAACTCACTGTTCAATTTCAGTTAGTCCCATAAATCACTTAATATTGTTTCCATCCTCCAGTCTAATGAACATAACTCATGGAATCAGCTTTGTGATATACAAGCTTACAGAGAGCACATTAGAAATTCACTTTTCATAGTATTCCTGTGTGAGCTTAACATTTATTTTCTGCCAACAGTTATGCGATTAAAGTTTAATAACTCTGTGAGTGTGTGCAGGAAATGACACCAAAAGCAACCCCAAGATGGCTGAAGATTTGCTTCCAAATTTGCACAGATATAAGTAGAAATTGTTTCTGCATTATTCATTCAACTTTAGACCTAAACTAAATATGTCTTTCTAGCAGCCTTGGAAACATGATGAAGTGTTTAAAAATTCCAGTAGATGTCACCACTTCTCCCCCAGCAAGTCCTTAAGTACATCTATAAGATGCTTTTGAAAACTCAGTTTGCACTACTTCATGAGTTGAGAAAGCAGAAAGACTCCTTTTGCTTTGGATTACACTGTGTTTTGACAGAAAAAGAATATATCCTTTTTCTAATCTCTGTCAATGAATTAATGAGTTTAGAGCTCGTGCCACTATTATGAACCAAACCAAGTGCAGATCAGCTGCCTATTGTGATGTCATTGCTAATACAAAACAGTATCCAATGTTGTATTCATTTTTCCCTTGTCATTTGATACTTCATAAATATCAGTTTTAAATGGTACTTTGATTATAACTATAGCCCTGATTGTGACTACAGTTGGTTTTCCAGCTGTACTGTTCCTATCCTTTCCCTACAATACTTGTTTGCTTTTGTTTCCAAAGTTTCAACAAGTTCAGTCTGTCTCATTCCTAAACATTCTTTTCAGCTTTTACTTGCTGTTATCCTCCTCTCTCACGAAATATGAGACCTCATGCTTCAATTCACCTGATTTCCATGGCTACATTTTTCTCCACTCTCACTGGGAACAAGAAGTCCAGGAGGCCTGGAGTTCTGACATTATGGAAGAGGTCTCATACTTTGGCCAGCTACATCCAGATATTCCTGGTACTCTTGCTTCCTCTTTACACACCAAGACCCTATGGAAGAATGTCATTTTAAATTAATATCAAATGAAACTCAAGGCTGGCTAAAAGCTGCATCTTTGAGAGACAACATCAATGGATATTTTCATTTGCTTATACTGAACTTGATTCCTTGCATCGGACAATTAAAATATTTCCATCACTTTATATTTATCCACATCATAGAATAAAACAAAAAATGCATTTACTCTGCTCTTTTAAAAGCAATTCAGATATGCAGAACATTATAATATGTGAAACAACCTAAGAAAACCTTACTCTTCCACAGAATATTTCTGTAGTCTAAATTTCATTTCCTGAGGAGTTTTTAATATTCTTTTTCTTTAGAGACAAATTTTATATTTTCTAAATAAAAGTAGGGAAAAAAATTAAACATCAATGATTTCCAGGGCAAGAAAATGTTTTGCATGATTATTTTTCACATGATCACGTGGCCCCAAGAGAAGCTGACCTTCGGGCTACATTCACCCCTTATGACTTGGAAGAGAATTTGGATGCATTGCAGTGCATAACAATCAATTATTTCTGATGAGTTCAACAGTGGTTTAAAGACTGCAGAAAAGTTCATTTGCAGGCCCGTAGATTACTTATCCTTATCCAGATTTCACCCAGATTAAAACAGCCACACTGATTAAAGACATTGCAGATGTAAGGAAAATTGGTTCTTAAGTATTTCAGGAAGTGAGATAAGATACCAATGCATCTGCAGAACTTTTTAAAATGTCCTTATTTCTGAGATCAGGTCACTAGAACAAGTTAAAGAACTACCAAGCACTCTTTAAGAATATCTAAAGCATTATTGTTTCAATTCCTTTCACGCCCAGCCGTAACAGGGCCTCTACATTACTGTATTGTCCATGGGATTTGTAGAATCCCATGAAGCCAGAACTAACATGAAACTGAACAATAGCAACATTGTACTCCTTCTGACGAGAAAGAAAAATGCACTCTGTGGTAAAATCTTGGGCTGCTACATAAGGACTAACTCCATTTAAAAGATCCTCTAAATGCTTTATAATTTTTTTAAAAATTAAACCTTCATGCTGAACACTTAAATTGTTTACTTGTTTGAAAATAAGTAAAAATTTAAAACATTTTTTTACTTGAACTGTTAAAAGTTTATTGACTAAAAGTATGTAGCTAGAAGAGAATAAGTCCTGTCAAAATTGGTTATTAAGTATTCCAGAAAATGCTTTCGTATTTCAAAAATAGTGCTGCTGTCTTTACACAGAAGAAACGTGGTGAGTTCAATTGCAGTTTTTCAGATTTCAGAAAAGCCTGTAACGAGTAAACAAATAGTAAGGGAGATTATTCTTCAGCAGGCAAATGTTGCAAACAAAGCAGAAAAAAAGAGGTATGCAGATAAAATCAGAATTATCCACAGGGCTGCAGCTCTCAGCTGTCCTGATGTGAACAGCGAGAAGTTACCACTTGAAGTTTTTTTAAAAAGTAAACAAGCCCACTGGATACCGAGTGAAGGCAGCTCAGACACCTGAACTCCTCCGGGACCACAGAGGACTTTCCAAAGGACAAAGGCTTTGTTGACTCTTCAACAGTAGCAAACACTTTTGGCACGACCTTCACTTTTACTTGTATTTCATACATTTGATCCCCCTTGGCCTCCCCAGGTAAAAGACGTTCAGTTTTCAGGGCAGGACTACAAGACTGCTGCAAACAAAACCACATGGTGTTGGGTCTCTTCCCTGTGACCGAAAAAGTAGCCCCTGGATGAAACTACCTTTTGGGGGTTTTTTTTGCAACTGAGAACTTTTTCCACTAGTGCAGGCTTAGAAGAAGTGCTAAGCTGCATTTTATCAAAAGAAATACTACATAATACTAAAATTTTTACTGAACAGCAGCCATGTTTTATCCTACTGATTACACCTAAGAACTGTAAATAGTTCTATCTTAGAAAAAGTAACCTCAGAATATTAATAAAATATATAATTTTTCTGTTGAAAGTTACTAGGAAATGATCTAGTGTATTTATTCAAATGCAGCAAAACTGTAGAAAGCAAAGAAATGGTTAAAGAATTTTAACTGAATTTTATTGTGGTTCTTCTTTAAATAGTTTTTCTTTTCTAGTTAGCTTTTTAAAATAGCAGTGAGAGTCCATTTGAGTTTATTTTAATAGAAACATTTCTAATTAAAAAAAATAACCTATTTAAGAAGAAATTTTTTAAGAAAAATATATCTGTGTTTCTTTAGTGAAAGATATTCTACCTCGAAAGTATCTGAGAACCATGTAAAAATACTTATAGCCTGACGGCCCGATGTCATTAACACCTCTGTACCAAACCCACATTTTAATGATGTAATTTTCAGTAGCCTTTTCAATTATTGCTGATGCCCACTTATAACATTTAAATCAGAATTAAAAAAGCTAAAATATCTTCTTGATATACATAAAGAGAAAAGTAAACAAATTGTAGAGGTGACCAATGGGTAAACGAAGAAGGTAGAATTTAATTGAACATGAGAAACAACAAAAGTATTACCACCTGAAAGGGGCACTCAGGTAAGCTTGCAAACAATAGAAGTACCAATGGGATAAAAAAGGTGGCTTAGATGAAAGTGCTTTTGAATGAAAGATGCAGCAGAACACATGCTTGGATCCAAAAGTCAACTATCTTCATTACCACCATGTCAGATTATTAACTGCAAAACAAGCTGCAAATACATTTCCACATAGAGAGTATCTTAGGGTCGCAAACACAAAGAACATATTGATAGTGCCAAAGGAGCTGGTCTTTTTATTAATATTTGGTTTAATATATATTATTTTAAGTAGCCACAAATGAAAGGAGAAATCTTAGAGAACTTAGTATCATACAAAAAGATGGAAAGGAAAACTTCATTCTGATAGTATTTAGCCTGCATAGGAAAGAGAAACAAAAAATGGGAGTAGAAACACATTCATCCAATCTTTGAGGCAGAATCCAGAAATTCCTTTGGAGTGTACTACCCACCATTGTGGTAACTATAAGTAAAATGTTTTCAAAAGGGAAAAATAAACAAGATTTAAGTATTTGAGTAGAAATATTTGTTAAATGGTGACAACTGTGTAAGTGAGAAAACAGACAACCTTTTAGCCCAATGAGATAGCACCTGCAAACACAACATGTCACTGTCTCAGGTTTCACAGGCATCGTGTTTGAATTTTCAGTTGTCATATTGGGTCATGCAAACCCTTCAGCAGTCATTCATTCATTCATTCATTCATTCATTCATTCATTCATTCATTCATTCATTCATTCACTCCAGTGGGAAGCATGAGTCAGGTGACATCAGGCAGAAAGGCATAAAGAGAGTTAGAAAGGATCACAGTCGTGAACCACCACACACGCATCATCGTCTGCAAAGTTGATGGAAAGCATATCCTTGATTCCAGAAAGGGCTAATAAGGTTTGCTAGCTCAATGCAGCAGAGACTTCCATCCCATGGTCTTGATAGTAAGCAACTTCCATTTATACTTATAACATGCCAGCATGGGTTTGATAGCATGGCCTGAACCACCTGGAAATAGTTCTCATTTATCAGTGTGTTACCTGTGATGTTCCTAAGTCACAGGCTATGCCTTTTAATGAAGGGTCCTTTCTTCTTCTTCTTATAGCTCCGATTATTACTTTTTAGGAAAGAAGGTATGCTGAGTTTGAAGGGATTTTTGTTTCCTCATGAGCAGTATCTTTCCCGACATATTTAGTCTTATTCATTAGCTCAATAGTATTTCACATAGAGTCCAGAGGAGTTCACTTTGAAATTCTAGTAAGAAATGTATAATCTGGTATAATATTCTGAGATCAATGAGTTAGCCCAGCCATTTTTTTCTTTTAAAACACTGGCAAACAGGAGTCATCATCTAGTACAAGCCAAATAAGTAAATGATGTCTCTGTCATTTCAAAGGGAGAATCCGATCATGCAACAATTTCTGGTTTGATACAAATTGTACTTGATATATAAACAGCATGTGAAACAGCATGTGAAACCCCAGCTGAAGAAGTGTCTTCCATTTGTCTCCAGACTGAGCCTGGAATTCATCTTGCATGATCTGAATTAATAGTCGGATGTCGAGGTGTTTAGACATCTCCTCCAAACAAATCACCAGCAAGTGCTGGTGATTTCCATAGCCACCGGTGAAAAAAACACAACTTCATGGTGTTGTATATACTCCCTGTCTTGAGCAGCCATCGTCGAAGAGAAAGTATTGCCCACTTCTTTTTCTGGTCTGCAGAAACTACCAAAATTACTGGTCTGGACTATGCTTATATAATTAAACTTCAAATATTTGAGAATCCCCCCTTAGAAAAAGCACTTGATAAGTTTCTTCTGCTGGTGGGCTACATTTTAAGTCACTGATTTGTAATACTCACTGCTCTAAAAAGTTGGAACCTTTTTAATGATTAAGCAGTACAAAATGAGAGATTGTGACAAAAGGCAGATTTTAAGGAGAAACAAGCATGTGTGCATAAACAAGCACGTTGCTTAATGTACAAAGAGTACTCCTTAAACGTTCATGTTGATCACAAAATTTTAGAAGATGTTTATCCTTAGTTTCATATTGTGCCATTTTATTTCTGTTTATTATATGTGCCTAGCCATGATGAGCTAGAACTCTACAGTTCTTATTCTAGCAAGATCCTTGAAACTTTCGGGGTAGCTCTGGCTCTTCTTTACTGCAGTACAGGCAAACTGACTTACAGAAGTCAGAGGTGCAGCATCAAATAAGACCTCACTAGATCATTTGGGCCCCTTCTATAACTATTCTTTTGATGCAAGTGAAAACTCATGGCTGTTTCTGGATCTTTTTAGATATATCTCCCTCTGTCATAATCCTTGTCTTTCCTGATGGGCATACGTAACAGACATATCTTGTTAGATATATCCTTCCAGAATTATTAGAAAAAAAGGATTTTTACACAATTTGATAGAAAAAAATTAATCAGATTAATTAAAGCACTTTGAAATCATATGCATTATTAGGTCACATTCTAAAGGTTGTGGACGATACAAACAAAAGCTAATAAAAAGACAATTTTAATCCAGAAAGTTTGAAAGTGAGGCTATAAGCAGGGCAGCCTTCAAATAGACATTTGTGGCACAGGTGATCACAACAGTGGCAGGAGAGGTACCATCTCCTTCTTCTCCCCATTTAAGCCTTCAAAGCAAATTAGAAATATTACCTGATATATTTTTTTTCCACTGGTGTCCCATGGGTTCCAATGGGTTCTGGGTGCACTTCAATTATTAAAACAAAAAGTCACTCATTTGCTGTTGAAAACTAAAGAGAAAAATCTTTGATTTTCCAGTGTTTTGTCTGTAGGTCTAGAGGTTTTCCTTTATTAGTTTGATTCAATGATTATTTGACCGGGGACTGATCAATTCATACACTCTTAGTTAGCAGGTCTGCTTGTAAAACACTATATATATATGTTTTCTTTCAGGTTTTCTGGAGAATACATTAATTCTTCCCTCGGTTGTAGGAACAACAAACATTTCTTTGTTCTAGGTGATCTTTATTAGATTTATTTAGCTAGGTATTTTTGTTACTTAGTTTCTCAGCAAAAACCTTTTCAATTTAATAATTAGCAGGATCAAACTTTGGAATGCAACTCTTTTCTATTCAGAAAACTGTCCATTATACAAATAGAACTTCAAAGAGGAAGAAATTTGTCACAATTAGAAAAAGAGAAACTCAGACCCAAGAGCAGACTATAAAATAGAGATAAGGATTTTCACAAGGCATACAAGCATCTAGGATAGACGACCTTGGGTTTTCCTTGTTCGTGGTTCTTTAGCCTGTCAATAGCATTGCCTATTCATTCACCTTCCCACCAGCCAATGGCCTTCCAACTTCACTTAAATTCAGTCTAGACCTTTCTTTCAATGTTTAATACCATCTTCCCTCCCTCCCCTTAAAAATGAGGACACTAATGAATAATTTACAGTGTGTAGACTGCCTCTTTAAATACATCAAATTTAATATAAATCTAAACTGAAAATCAAAGTAGATTCCCCAAAACACAAAAGTCAATGTTATTTTGACTGTTCATTGCTGTTATTTAAAAGGAGAAGGTCAATTTACAAATTTGGAACAAGCCATATGAGATATCAGAATCAGTTTGTACTAAGGCAAAAACCCTATAGAAGGAATCCCATCTTTTAGATACTAACAGGCAACCCCAAAAATAGATAAGATATCCAATTTATGAAGAAATTATCGTATCCCTTGTAGATACACATACTATTTTAAACAGAACAGGTCAGACATATAACATTCCACATAAGTGATTCACGTGCCAAACACACAATAAACTGAGAAAAAACCCAAAATTTATTCTATGAATGAAACATCTGGGCCCTGAATATCTGTAAACAGTTCAAACGAAAGCTGAAATTTGAAACATTGTCCAAAATCACTGGAACGTAAGTCAAAATTACAAAGAATTCTGCAATTCACTGCACATTTACCAAGCATTTCTAATCTCATAAGAAATCAAAAATGTTCATAAGAATTTAAATGAAAATACAATTTCTAACAAGTGTAACATGCAGTTTCTGGAATGATTAAGCGAATACCTAACCTACATGCAGTCACTGTAGGTCAATGAGTCCAGATATATGTGTTGACTTGTGAATGCATTACACATACTCTCCATTTCTCTCTCTCCTAGTTGTATATGTGTATACACAGGGATTCCAAAGATTGAGCCACCAAAACACTTATTTTAGTGAAAAATTCTATATTAAATATTATTTTTCATACTGCATCAAAATAAAAAATATTTGTTCTGGCTGAAACTGTTCCTTGTTTTTTTGTTTTCTTTGGAAACGGAAGAATCACTTTCAAAGCAAACATTTTTAATCCACTATTCATTCAGAAGTAATGAGAAAATAATTCATTATTTTTAATGACTTATTATTTCCAAGTTAATTAAGAGGCAAGGTAGAAGTATATGTATTTTCTCATAAACTTCACCGCATAAAAAAATAAAGTGCACAACTTTAGGTGAAAAAATCAGACCCAGCAAAAATGGTTGTGAGGACACGTAGGTTGATAACAGGTCTAAAATGGCTCTTTCAAGATACGTTTTTTACTATGAATGTGAGATCCACCTAAATGTGTTTTGTTTTTGTAATATAAACAGATGCATTTGTAATACAAACACATGTAAATGGACAATATGGGCCTAAAATTATGGCCACATATTTACAGATTGAGAGTGTCTGTAATAAATTCAATTTATGCGTATTCACATTACTGGATTTGAGAGCAAATTAATTGCTATTGACCTGCTCACTGAATATTTGATTGACCTGTTAGAAATAGCATTAAAACATTACCAGTCAAAATGGCATTTTCTTAATAGCTACTTCAGTTCACTTTGCATTTGTAGAAAATTTTTTAAATGAGATTTCAGGTTTACCTATTATGGGATAAAGGTTGCTCCATCTACAAACTCATATCTCTGGTGTTTGTTGCAGCTGACAGAATGAGGTTTGCTACAGCACATTCACAACAGAATTTGATGTGTTGTATTCTAGCAGGGGTTGTTATGCTACCAGAACTGTGGCAACAGGACCTTATTTTGAGTTATTTTCTAGTGTAATTTATTAATGCATTGCTTAGAACAAGAATGTTGATTTTAATATTTAAAGCATCAATGGTTTATTTCTGCTTAGTGAGGAAAGTGTTAAAGTCCATCTCTAATATACTCTTTTTGAAGCTGTGCAGTACCATATATTTTGACAGTCTTGGAAATTTAAGGAACTGTCTCAAAGTAAGCAAACAAAGCAGAATTCATCTCTGCACTTACAAGAAAATTACATCTGTGAAACTTCTGATTCAACACTTTTCTTTGCACAGTTGCTTTTGACAGAGGTCACTGTGTGTTTGTTAATGTTTTAAAATTCAGTCAAGATAGAGCTTATTAAATGAAGAGCTCACAAGAAAGAAATGCTAAGGCAGGGACTTCTTAACCCATATACTCAAGGGGAGAAAAAAAGTAGCCCATGTGTATCATAGCTTGAACCAGGGCAGATTTGTCAGACACAGAAAATGTGGAAGGCAGTCACAACTTCGCAACTTCCTTTCATCTAAACACCACATAATGCTAAAGAAACACTAATGAATTAAGCTGCTTAACATATCTATATAGTAAGTACAGTAAGGAAGAAACGTGCTTACTTTTTTGGCAGACATCCTAGTACCCTAAAGTTGCTGATCATAAAATGATCCAAAGCAATAGTTGCAATCCATCAAGAAAAAATTACATATACTTTCATAAACTACAGAGTGCTTTGTGAGACATTAAGGGGGAAAAAAAACACTCAAGATATTGCTGGCTGAGTAATTTTTAAATATATATGGTTTCTCAATGAGAAGAAAAACCAAGAATATAGTAGAACATACATGAGAAGAAAAAAATCTATTTTAGTATCAAGTCTATTCTTTAAGTTGTTATCCAATGGTAAAAATCTCCTTTTCTCAATTCCAAGATCTCCTGAAAGTCTCATTCAGTTTTAGAAATAAAGGACTAGTTAGAAAAGCAGAAAAATGGAAATTCAAGTTACAATTAATCTATCTCTTCTGATTATTTAGCATATGCTTGCACAATTTTTCACAAAACTAGTAGTTTGAATATCAAAAACATGCCCAAACATAAGCACCTCCAGTTCTTATGAGACTTGGAGAGAAAATTATGAATGTGTAATTATTTTAGATAATAGGTGGATAATCTCATATTGTGAAATACAACATACATCAAAGACTTTTCTAGAAATTTATCCATTTCTTTAGGAAATTTCAGTAAATGTAATTAAAGAATTTTCTTCAAGTGTGTATCCCTCTAATGGAGCACATCTTTATATAGAGCCAGAATGTCCTCTAACAGCACTCAAAGCCAGTATTTGAAAATTTTGTGGCAAATTTTCTCTCAATTACATATTTATAGTTCTATCAAAATGTGACAATTAATAACTGGACTCAGACTGTAACATCCTTCTCATTTCAAACTCTATATTTGCAGTTCTTTGGATTGCTTTTCTTCTAATACAGCAAATGCACGAGACTAAAGCATTTATTAAAAAAAACTGGAAAATGTTCTAACTATAGAAAAATATCAGTGATAAAATACTATTAGAAGCATTTAACATCAGAGCAACTAATTCTTGGCTTCATTACCTTGATTCAACTATATTAAACAAAAAACATTTTGTTAGATGGCAATGATAAAATCTCTTGATATGTCTTGGCAGGAAAATAAAAAATTACCTTTGCAAACCACTGAAACAAGTTTGCTCATTTTGTTCCTTTACTCCTGCAAACCACATGTTCATGGGTTTAGAATAAATAAGTCATAAATAACAATAGGACGAAACCAAAATAAAATTGTATAGGTATTGTATATCGTATTGTATACCTATCATCTTGACTACCATTCAAAGGTTTTTGGCTCACATTTATACAAAGCTCTCTTCCATATTTGTGCATAGCAAAAAAGAATCCACAAGTCTGGGCTTTACTAGCTGCTGAAAATCTGAATCTTCAAGTCCATCAGGACTCATAACTGCAAGTCTCCGTAAGGCTGCCTAGAAAAACAAAACAGGAAAATTGTGATACAGTTGGGTTTGACAAAGTCTTCATTGCATGAATCCATTGTAACTACCTCTAAATAATAGTCACGACTCGGACCTGAACTATGCAGGTCTATGAATTGTCCTGCCTGGCTACTCTCTTGTTTCTGTCTTCATCTGTCAGAGGAATCTCCCCTTAAATGCAGCTATTAAATGACAGTTCTTCTGGGGCACATTACTTTTGACCTGAGCAGCAGGGACAGTGTGGCATTAAAGAACAGAGCTGAGGATCAGAGGACTTTGACTGTAAATCTATCTCTGATCTGCTACACCTCTTACACTGCTTCTCTCAACTCTTCTCTCACTTTTTGTCTTATTTATGAGGACTGTAAGTCATCTGATTCAGGAGACGCTACCAAAATTTTATGCAATGCCTGTCACAGAAATCTGCCAGGTACACTGGTGTAGAAAGAAGCAGCACATTTCAAACCATTTGGGAATGGACAGTTGTTCTGATTGAGGCCGCGCAATAAAAATTGCATTGATGCTACTATTGTCTTCATAAACTCTTCCCTTCTAAGGAGATACCTGGTTTTCTCACTGGAGAAAAATACACAATTACACACCTTCTAGCAATCTGACATGACAGAATCAATAGGAAAGCAGGCTAGCTTTCCTCAAGAACGAAAAACGATCTTCAATTAGTAAAGTCTGATAGCTGGGATCAGCTTATCCCCTCTGTGCTGGTGGTCAACTCAGCACTAACACGAGAGTTAATCTTTCTGCTTCAAAATGTATGAAAAGTAAATAAACACGCTAAAAATACCAAAGAGTACAAGCCCACAGACTGCAGGGACAATACCTATCAGAGCTAGAAGTAGCTTATGTCTACAGGACAATATTTTTGCCAAATGTTTATTAGAAAAAGTCTTCAGGCAGTTGCTAAAATACCGGGAGATGCAGAACTGCTGAGAGAGACAGGCAGGTAAGGTCCTGCAATAGACATGAATTCAAGGAGTGTGCAGCAACAACTTCAACGACACAGAAAAATCGTGGTCTGGTTTGCTGCCATCACTCTGTGGTCTCTCTTTAGCCATCCAGGATTAACAAGCCTTCTCGGCATGTATGAAGGATAACCTCAGCAATTCTTATGCTCACGTTCATACGTTCCTCAACCTGACTGAGTCCTGCTTGAATGAACAAGCTGCAGTAAGTGAGTTTTACATTTAAAATTACATTAATACTGTAAAGCACTGTCAAACAACATTCTTCAGTCTTCATTCATCAAAACCTATGTCCTAACACTAGACCAACCAGGTGCCCAGAGCACATCCACAGAATGCTCAGTGAAATCACTCAGCTCTGACAGTTGTCGGGTGCTCACAGTCCATGCAGCACAGGGCCAACTGCTGGGACCTTCCTCCTGAACAAGGAAAGTGTTAATCTTCCCTTGCCCTGTGCTTGGCTGCGCACTATATTGTTTTGGAGACTCAAATAGAATTAAAGAAAAAATTAACTGTAATAGAAGCAACTAATACCTTTTTCTCTTTTTGGATATTTTACATAAATATTTCCACACGTGTGTGTGTGTGTGCAGATAAAGGGCTGCTACCCCTTGGCCCAAAGCTTATTTCAGCAAACACAGCACCATCAGGAAATGGAATCTAGAAATTAACAAATCCTTAAATTCTGAACTGCTCCAGTCAAGTTTTTTGGTGCTCAATAATGTGAAGATGAAGCCATTTTTCCTTGAGTGCTTGAATCTTCAATCAGAGGATAAATAATTGACAGCGTACAGGATTATGCTTAAGGGGAAAAACAGGAGACCCTGGCATGAATTTAAAACATTCCTGCAATACTTATGCATTTTGAAATCTAAAGGGATGTTTTTTCTTAATTTTCCAGGATAAGCTTGAAAGAAAGACTAAAATGTACATACCAGACATGCCACTAGAACAGAATCACTGTTATTTCTTTCCGTTGGTGATCTGCAAAGTTTAATTAGGCGAGGAATACCTGAGTGCACAAAAGAGCATCAGGAGAAATAATTTAGAAAAAAGCATTTCTTATTTTGAGATTTTTTTTTCAAATGTGTCATATTTATCTTAGTAGATACGATCTCTCATGCAAAGATGATATGCAAATTCTTAAGGGACTTTTCATGGAGCTGTACAGTTCAGAGCAGTCATAATTAATAGTTGTAAAGCATAAACAAATAAATTGGGTTTACTTGCTACTGCTGTTTCAGAGCAGAAATTGTGACCTCCATTTCTTCCCCATCAATCCTCCCCTACACCCATAAAAAACTCCAACCCCAAGAGCATGTTCCCTCCTGTTAGATTCATCGCACTGACAGACCCTGCACCAAGCTTTACGTAAAGCAGTGGAGGAGGCAGCAGTGTCAGTTGGCACAGTAAGACACAGCTACGTGTTGAGTGGATGCTGCACCTCAGGTTCCTCTGGGAAACGAGCCAGAGGTTCATTTAACTCAACCTCCTCAGTCATTCTCTGGACAGGCTCTATAGGGAATATATTCCCTAAAGTGTACCAAGCGAGGCTAAAAATTAAAAATAACTTCTCCATGACTGGCAGTTTCTCTCCCTTTTTCAGTCTGCCATTAAGCTAGAGACACATCCTTACAGCTGAGTTTTATGGCTGCCTCTGCCACTTCGGGATCTCGGCTGAGTCGTGCCAGTGTAACTGCAGATTTCTGTTGGACTCGCTCACAAGCAGCAACTTCTGCTGAATTTCCTGAAGACGGTTTTTCAAAAAGCATTTCCATTAAAAGTTGAATACCTAAAAGAATATAAGAGCCATTGTCATCCTATAACTATGAGATTCTATCTCTTGAAGATTACTGTGTGACTAACTCATTGCTTTAGAAGAGACCATGTCTTCCATGACAAAAATTGTTTCATTAACGTGTGATTGCTGCAGGAGTTGCAATTCTTGTTGTAGCACCACAAAACCAGAAGAGACTGTACTCATTTCTATTTTCTAGATTATTTTCAGTGTAAAGACAATTATGTACTATTAGACTCCATATGCTATTAGGCATTCAGATTACTTCAGGTAGCATGAGAGGATTTTAACTATTAGAACAATTGCACAAAAAATTCAGAGAATTAGCATCAGAATCATGCAGCTGGATAATAATCAATCAACAAACATAAAAGTCAAAGTTGAGAAGTTCTCCATCATTCAAAGATCCTTCTCAGTTTGTGAATCTGGCCTCTGACCAGCATCTGATTTTTACAACACTAGCAGACACAAAAAGTCTTTACATGCAAGATGAGTGTTAAGCCTTCTCAAAAGCTGGTGGGCAAATGTTTCTTGTGAACTTCCATTACAGAACACATACACAAACTTTGCCACATTGTCCTTGACATCCCACATGTACGTCTCCGTCCACTGCAGTATCTGCCATGACAAAGGCCTAGTTGGCATAGCTGTTAGTGTAATTTCATGAACTTCCATCAAGTTCCTGCTGCAGTAGAAGCAGATGAAATATGAACGGACACCTGCCCCAAGTAATAGAAGAGGTTTTGGTGTGCTCAAGGGAGTGGACAGCCAAACTAGATAACCAATCTGTTACTCAAAAAGGAGTGCAAAATCTTCCAGGGCTTATCTGGATTGTAAGTGTTGGCAACAGAAGATCAGCACAAATCAAACAGACAAATCACCAGCGCAGCATTCTCTACCCAAATCTACAATTAGAGACACCAGGGTCCTCAGAAATGTCAGGGTTTCCCAAGAGTTTCTAGAAAAGACTCTGGGTAGGAAGACACGTGCCTGCACCAACAAGTCCGGGAACCTCTCTCCAAGCTCCATGAACACAGCAAGCTTGGACCAGGAGCATGGCAGAAACCACCAAATGGATCTGACCAACCTGTCTGGGACTGCCCCATTCTCCCTGTGAAACAAAGAGCTCATATAAGAAATGACCACGTTAACCTGACTTGCTCCTCCCTTTCACTGCACTGTCTTCTGCATAGGACAGGGAAGTTTTACAGGTTATTTGTGAAATTGCATGTATCTGTGATTAAATTGCTTTGGTATTCAGATCCTTTCAACCTTCACATTGTCATTTGGTCTGAAATTGCAACATCTGTCTACCTTAGCAAGGACATCAAATGCACACTCACCTCTGGGCACACGTGGATTGCATTGTGCCTGATCCTTGTTAGTCATGTTTTTATGCAAATAGCTCAAATTTTCCACTAAAATGCAAGAAACATCTAAACCAAATATTACACCAGAATTGGACAGTTTTCTTTGAGGAGCTGCTTCTATGGCAATACCTTCTCTCACCTAGAATTGGCCATGGCTGAGATTCAAATGGATCCAAGCTCAAACCATTCCTACATAAATGTTAATTTTGAAAGAGTGGAGGGGATATTCCTAGGACAGAAAAAGCAATGTGAAGCTTCACTGTAATTTAATATTTCCCTCCTAAAAAAAGAAAGAAAAGGAAGAAAAAGGAAAAAATAAAAAAGGCTGTCTGTCTTACATTATATTACTTGACCACGGATTTGCTGGTAGGTGTATTACAAAAGAATTCCTCTTTATTCACTTTATTCACAGAATTAGTAACTTCTGAAACTTCTGGTGGGCCTGTAACACCCAGGGTGTTTTCACCATAATGAATTTTGCATAATATGATATTTAAAGATATAAGTGGGGGAAAAACTGGCAACTGCTGTATGGTAAAAACAGAATACTCAAAACTTACAATACTTCCTAATACCTGTGAAAAAAGTGACAAAAAATGCAGGTATGCGTGGCTTAGCATCAGATGATGTCTTTCAGCATGTAAGAATTACCACCTTACACAATGTAATTACCTGAAAAAAAGGGTGTTAAAACACTTTTTCTACTTTCTTTTGTGTCTAAGAGTAAACCACACACAGAGAACATCATCAGTGAGGTCATAAGTGCAGTTTTCTAAAACAGTGGTCTTTTATTTCAGTTATAGGGACCCATTCTTCACCCTGCAGCAATGTGCAATATCCAGCAAAGATAGGATGCAAAATGAAGTTTTACTAGTGATGTTTTTGTCCTTTACCTTACTTTGCCTTACCTTACTTTCCCATGTACCCACATTCTCCAGAAATAAATAAAAAATATAATTCAGCTAAAATACATACCATTTCCTTGAATGATTTCTGAAGCACACTGGTCCAACACAGACATGTTTGCCAATATTGTTACCACCTGTTGTTAAAGAGAGAAGGAAGTCTGAAGTCTAGCCCTACAATTCAGAACTATTAAGTAACACCATGATTTATAAAAGTAATACGGCAAAAATATAACAAACCCAATAAAACTAAAAGGCATTCTTGTAGTTGAGGAGCCTATTCCCTCCTCTGTGATTTCTCAGGAGTCTTTATTCTACATATGGCTGCTAACTGAAAGCCAGACAACACAGAAAAATAAGAGCTCCTTTTCTCATGGTCCTATACTTGTGCACAAAACCTGTCTTAGAGAGATCCATGTGGCAGGTTTCTTCAGTGGTCAAAATGATAGAAGGAGGAGGATAAAAATTTACAAAACCCAACTAACTGGGGGGAAAAAAAAAAGCTAACAACAACAACAACAAAAAAACCTAACAAAAACAAAAAAAAAACAAACACAAACAAAGAAACCCCAACAAACCTGCAGTTAGTTCTAGCTCAGCCAGGAGCTTCCTGCCCTCAGGAACCAATTCTGTAGTCCAATTTCAGCTCAGGCAGAGCTCGCACTGACAGCAAAGAACCAGAACACAGCACACATTTGGTAGCACTGGTATTGCCACCTTTCTGGTTCAGGGTTCAGCTGAAATGCTGAGAAATCCTCACAAGAGACTTGGAGGTTTGAGCCTTGATTCAACAGAGTATGTAAGGAATGCTTTTCAGTTTCATTGAAGCCGTGAGTTGTGTGCATGTTAAAGCATTGTTCCAAAGAGAGCTGGATTTAAAAATCCGTTTACACCTTTCCTGAGCTAAGACCACCATTAGGCAATGTACCAACAGAAGCTTGTTTTGAGTTCCTGATGTACAGAATTTCTTATCCAAAATAGTTTTAACTGTGTTCAAGATTTAGTGTAATTCAATTTGCTTAAAGTGATGCAGCAAGTCATTGACAGAGGTGCTTTTGGCGTTCAGTCATCCATTTTCTTATATATACTGCAAGATGTCCTTTTTTACTTTATCCTTCAAATAGCTTTCTTTTAGCATGCAAACAATACTTGCATCTCGATATTAGCAGCATATGTGAGACACCAAGTAATAAATGCTATAGATCACTAGAATGCAAAATAGAAATAATATTCTTTCTTAAGAGGTTTTGATTTTCTCTTATCCAGTTCAGAAAAACTGATCAGCCTCAAAAATACCAGTCAATTTTGGAAATGGTTATCAGCTTTTTAACAGCACAGTGTCAGTTCAAAAACAAGCAAACTTCTTAGATGTAAGCAGGCATGAGATCAAATCACCATTCTGATCTCACGTTGCCATTTTAAAAACAAGGATGACTCATTTCCGATGCTGTGACATAAAGGTCTTCCACTTTTGAAGATAGTGTTACAGTGTCATCTCTCTGAATAAATATACTTACTTAGGATGCAAATGAGTTGCTGAAACTGTGCAGAGTGACAGGTAGAAATACAGTAACCGTATATGTCTATGTATTTATTCCATATTAATTATTAACTGTATTTCAGGCAGAGTGTATATGTTTTCTCATTCTAAATTATATCCTGTTAATGAAAATTGCTTCCTCTGTGCAGAATCTGTACCCCATGTGGCTCTCTAAGCCACAGATGAAGAATTCAATTAACCACAATTTGAATACATGCCAATTATTCCACTGTTTCAAGTTATTTTGTCTAACAAGTATTTTCATACATAAAAATATTTTGTGTGCGTCTTTTGACACCAAAAATTATTTGAGGTTATACCTATACTTCCTTTGTATTGATTATGTGGCCCCTATATTTTGCAATGTTTATGAACTAGCCCAGTGAGTTTATATGTAATGTTCTCCAGAGGGATGTATAAAAGACCCTTATGATCAATAACCATCAAGTTCTACCTACATTATCTTTTAAAATGAGAGTGGGACTCAAAAAGTAGTCCATCCATAGATTAGGTCACTTCATATGGATGGATTTTAAATTTTAAAAAAACACCAAAACTACACTTTCCTGTGATGTAAACAATGTAAAATGAAACAGCATAATGTAAACACATAACAGGCGAGTTGAATAAAGAGTAGGCTTTAAATGCTCTTTTTACCCTATACTTTCCCATTTTAAAATTCATGCAGCTTACATGAAAATTTCCTCTGTAATACAGACCAAAGTTCAAGGAAGTTTCCTACTAAAGATAAACTCTCTAGAGGAAAAAACAAACTTAAATGTAGACTCCATTTGCTTTGAAAAGTAACACATCTGTGAGCACTGGTATTAATGAAGTCTCATCTCCTTTGGATTTAGAGTTGATCAAAAACCATAAACACAAGTTTTCCAGTAGCATCTCCTGCTGTATATTTTTTTCTTTCTTTTTTTGTCTAATGATATATAAGCTTACACTGCAGTCTTTATCTTGTGCTCTTTTCCCATTATATGTCTCCAAATTTCATAAAGCCTTAGGCAGTTTCTCAAAAATAACTATGAAGTCCTGTTGAATCAGCAAACCAGTTCAGATGTTATTGTGAGACATGGACCACACAAACAGATACAGATAAAAGTGACTGCCTAAGCCTCATTTCACATTTGAAAATTAATGGGGAAAAAAATAGATATCAAAACCTCTCTCAGAACTGAATTATTTTGAAATAATTGAAAGTCTTGAAAATACTTAGTGTAGAATCTCTATGGTTCAACTGCCATATTTAATATCTATTTCATTCGTTGTTCAAGTACTTGTTCCTGTAAAAGGTTACTCTCCAAGATTGCAAAGCACTGGAACCTGACACAGCTTATGATTCTTGCAATATTTCAGGATTCCATGCAATTAACTTCTGGTCAACTCAAAGTATAAAAAAGAACATATCCTGAAGACAGGACCCATGAGCCCCAATCATCTGCCAGTGCCATCCTATCAGGTAGAAAGAATGTGCTGAAGCCACCCACAAATTCCAGTACCTAGTGATATCTTGGTCTGCGGTATTTGCAGATGTTCTATTAAGCAAACACTGTTCAAGATTTCCCAGGGGTTGGGGGAGGGGGNCATCCTATGTGGAATTTTTTAATGCAACATCTGATCTCAGATTCTACTGCCAAACCTCATGCAGGATTATAGTGGACTGCCTTAGAATCCGTGTCCTGCAATAACCGACGCCATCCAGCATAATTCCCTGCCCCAGCACCTCTATCTCTGCTAGGCAGACCTTCTCTGGAGGTAGATCTTGAGCCACGCATTTCCAAAAACTGTATTCTAGCAGAGCTTTCCAACACACTGATCCTGTCTGGTCCACACTCCATTCTCAGCTGTCCTAATCCATCAAAAATTGCAGGTACCTCTCTAGAGCAGGAGTCTGATAAACCTGGTGGCTGCAGTTTTCTGTGAACTGGCAGCCCTAAAACCACTGTACTAATGAAGACCACAGAA
Organism: Grallaria varia; assembly: GCA_013396735.1. Lineage (NCBI taxonomy): Eukaryota > Metazoa > Chordata > Aves > Passeriformes > Formicariidae > Grallaria > Grallaria varia. The sequence goes on from VWZG01006949.1 coordinate 477,610, forward strand.
AACAGACTTGTTCAACAGATAATCATCGCAGAATCATGGACTGGCCTGCATTGGAAGGGACCTTAAAGATCAACCGGTTCTAGCCCCCCTGCCATAGGCAGGGACACTTTCCACTAGACTAGGTTTCTCAAAGCTCCATCCAACCGGCCCTTGGATGCTCCCAGGGTTGGGGCATTCCCAACTCCCCTGGGCAACTGTTCCAGTGCCTCACCACCCTCACAGCAAAGAACTGTTTCCTAATATCTAATCTAGAACTGTTTCCTAATATCTAATCTAAACCTACTCTCAGTTTTGAAACCTTTTCCCCTTGTCCTGTCACTGAACACTCCTGTAAAAAGTCCCTCTCGATCTTTCTCGTTGGTTCCCTTCAGGTACTGGAAGGCTGATGACATTTGTTTTTCACCAGATGAAAGCTGAATGATTCAGGTCAGTGTCGCATGAGCTACACTACTAAAAAGAACCAGAGGAAAGGAACAGGCCTCTAGGGTTTATCCTGTAGTCAACACCTACCTCTCACCATGTGCTATGCACTACGCACCTAAACCACGTAGCAGCGAGACAGAACAACGTAAGACACCAGGAAAAGAAGTCTCAGAGCAGCTCATGTTTTAGCACTTTTTGAAGAGGCACCAACTAATCAAAATAGTAACATTCAGAGAGTTCCACTGGGACTAGTAAGATTTTTCACAAGACTAAGAGACTAAGCAGTTAACTTTCAGGGCTTAGAAAAACTCACTAAAAATCATGAAGCTGTGAAAGTTCACCTTTAAACGGTTTGTTTGAGAACTGAGTATGCAGGGGTATTTCAGGGGGAAGGGCCCCTTTAGGTCCATGGAAAAATTCCCTATTTAATAAATAAAAATTACATAATTATTTCATACTTTTCAAATGTCAGTACAGCATCATCTTGCTAGTCTTGCAGTTGCCATGGAAATTAATCTGAAATCTAAGGAAAAATCTCCATTTTGATAGGCAAAATAAGTAAACAGATAGCAAATACAGATACCTCTCTCCAGTGTCGATATCATCCATTATTATGAAAATATCAGTGTTGATCTTGTTGGTTATTCTAGTAAACAAAATCTATTTTCATAATTATAAAATTGTTTTTATTTTCATATAGTTTCCTTCCACTCCCTCAGCTTTTCACACAGACTGAATTTATGAGTGATGAATCTTCCTTTTCAGTTCTGTAAATCTGCCTTGCAATAACCTGTAGAAATTTCAGTTGTTGAGAGTGATTAAATTTGAGAAACCATGGTTAATTAAGAACTTTAAAGTAGTTTTGTTCAAACAACAGTCACCCTGCAAATTCTTTCACTAAGATATGTATTTACTAACACTGTAACACTTTCCTAAACAACTAATGGTGACTAATATTCATTAACCAGCACACCAAGGTGTTTGTTGCAAAAGTGAAAACTAGATGAAAATGTTTTGCTAAGTAAGATACATACACTGAGAGTGTAAATCTCAAACGCTTTAGTTAACAAAGGGATTTAAACGTAAAGAGCACATAAGAAACAGAAGGCTTCTTTGATAATTTTCCCCTAAAGGGAGATTTAAGATGATCTGAAAGTGTTTGCATTATTCTGAACCCAGCTACTCAGGAAGAAAGATGCAATAGCATTTGGAAGATGAAAGCATGCATTTTAGCCTTCTAAAGGACGAATATCTTTCACAGTTGAGGGTCTTCATCTGTGGGAGGAGGAGGTGTCTACAGAGGTGGAAGATGTGATGCTAATATACCTTTATTGATAATAAAGGCACAACGCTCAGTCAGCTTTTATTAACAGTCCTGACATAAAAAGAAAGACATACACTCAAAATAAGAATTAGCAAGTAATTCAATTGAGTGGCAAAGTAGATCAATATAGAATCACTAATTCTCTTAGCTAATTACTCCTTTACGGCTGATTCATCACTAAGTAATATGAATTCTTGTTCATATTATAAGAGTATTTTGTAATTCATTCAAATAAATGTTACAAGAGTAAATCAGAATGTGTCTGCAAAGCTCCAGATAGCCATCTTCAGAAACAAAGAGGCACAGGACAACTACTGAGAAGCAAGATGGAGTCTTTGTTTCTGAATGTAAATTAAAACCATCTAAATGCCACAATTCAAGATCCACCTGCAGGGAGACTGCAAAAGGATCAAGAACGGGAATTATATCACATCAAGGTAGAAAAAAACCTTTTAAGTTACTATTCTATTAGGACAAAAAACTTCTGTAAGAAATCTCCAGAAATTTTCTCTGGGATATTATACTACTTAAAATAGAAAACAGTTCCAATTGCTTCTGATAGCCATTTATATGGTTGGGAATTTAGTTTTTCTTCCTGAAAACAGAGAAATAAATATACCTCAGTAAGCTGAAGAAGCAAAGATCCCCATAAAATAATAACAGTGTTTGGAGACAGGATCTGCTTTCAAAGCCCAGGTTTACTGTGGCACTGTGCCAGAGAACTGTAATCTTGGCATGCTAAGGCGCAGCAAGAAAGACTAAAGCTGAAGGAAACTTACCCTTTTTGAATGAAGGTGGTTTTTACTACATTTTTATTTACCTTACTTCATATTGCTGACTAATCTAGAAAAAAGAATAGGCAGAATAACCAGATTCTTACATTATTTGTTTTAAAGAAGCAAACAGGACATATATGCTGCATGGGTCACATTGTGAATGAACACATCCCATAAACATCTATAAACCAGGGCATAAAATGAAAATAGTGGCTGTGCTAGAGTGTATCTCCTCACTCACTTCTGTGGCCACAGTTTTCTGTCTTTCAAACTAAAACCTAGGGGGGAAAAAAGTAATAATCTCTCAGACTTCTTTCATGATGTTAAAAAGCTGCTTATATTTTGAAACGGACTCAGCCAACCAAAGACACGTAAGACATCTGATCGCCCCAGAGCAGAGCCTAACGCAGCACACAGTCATAGGAAACAACTTTGCTTGCCTAGATGGAATCAAACCCTGGAATCAGGGTCTGAGTATGTGGAAGGAAACTTAGTTAATCTCATTTTAGAAGAGTCAGTTCAACTGCCACTGACTCAAGCACAGTGATCAGGAATTAACTCCCAATGTTCTCTGAGAAGGTAATAATGTTCTGGTAGAGAAGAAAAAAGAAACCAGAAACTGCAGGAACACTGTTTATTAGCTCACCTACTCAGAATCAAGACTATAATCACAACTGTCCTAGTTATAGTGGCTGGGACCAGTTTATCACTGTGTGAATGTAACTGGAACTG
>VWZG01006949.1:480989-530001 GCA_013396735.1 Grallaria varia
GTCAGATCGAGAGGAGGACCAGAACCTCAACAGGACTGCAACTACCACTCTCAACCAGACTGTGACCACCAACCTTCTGGAAGGAAAACGGGTTTGCCTTTTCTTTTTGCATTGGACTCAGAGGGACCACGTGGTGCTCAGCAGAGGGGCTGGTGAGCACCATTCTGTTTGTGCCCCAGGGGGCTGGGTTGTACAACTGGGTTTTGAGGGCTGAAACCAATTTTCCTTTGTATCAGTGTATCTATTGTAATCTTTTTATTAAATTGTAGTTCTGACTTCTAAACTCTTTTGAGTTGGATTCATTTCTCCTGCTGGTTTACTTTTAAACCAGCACAACAACCATCGCCTGGAAAGTGGTTCTGTTTTGGAAAAAAAAAAATAAATACATTGGCAAACTCAGAGGCTGTTTGAAATCTATCTCAATTCCTCAAGGACTGGAGACAAAAAGATGAAAATGCAGCAAAATGCATACAAACTCACATCTGACAATGCATACAAACTCACTTCTGACTTACAGTTTTATGTCTGGTACAGCCTGCAGCAAAGTCTTGTGTTTATAGCTCCTGCAGTCAACAGCCCAGCACCAGCCTGACTGTACTGCAAACCTGGCAGGCAGGGGCACAAAACAGAACCCACAATGAACTGCTCTGACATAGCGGGTTTCCTCTCCTTCTGGAGAAGTAACTGAGTAAGTGCAATGTCTGCCCAGCTTTACAGAACATTAAACAAAAATGCAGAGCAGTTAAATTGCTTACTCAAAATCAGCCCAGTAGCAATGCTAGGAACTGATCCCAAGAATGAAAACCTCACCGCACTAAACTAGCAAAGAACAGCATTTTTCTTCAACGGAGCTGAGATTTCATTCTTCAAACCAAACTGCTTGTTTTGTAAGTTGGAACACATTGTCTTATCCTGGAATGAATCTAAATGTGAAAGGAAAAATTGTAACTAAATGGGCATTTTGTCTCCCAAATTTTAGCGTGTAAGAGAGAGTCAGTGTTGAATCCCTAAAACATAACAGTTCATAACATTGAGCATATAATGTCAGTCAATACTGTTACTTCTATTTTTATGTTGTCCACATATACACAAAAAACCAGAAATAACCATCTATCTTCCTGACTACAAGCAGAAACAAAAGCTGGTGGTGAGAAGTAAAAATATCCCAAGTATTCAAGAAACTCAAGTGAGAAATACTCCTGCAAGTTTCTTTCACCCAGATGAGATTTTCAAAAGAAATCTGTTAATATCCTTCTCATTAAAAACATTCTCTCAAAGTCTTTCACCTGGAGTTCAGCAATATTTAAAAATCAAAACTCCTTTATGTTAAAGTAACATCTGTCTCTGCTCTCCTTTAGATACTACAGTCTCCACGTAAGAGACAAAAAGGACGGAAGGCAATAAAAAACCCCACAAATTCCCTGGGGAAAAAAAAAACGTGGAAAAGCAAAGAAAAGAATGTGGAACGTAGAGGAAGAATAGTATTAAGGATTTCCAATCTTATGTGAGACAGAAGATTTCAGCTTCAGAACTTGCAGCATTCTCTCAAATACCAAGAAAACAGGAAAGAATTTAGCAGAAAAAACACCCAGCAATCATTTCAATCTTCTCCTTTCAACTTAAAAGTCTTTTTCCACCTCAAACTTTTTTGAAACATCATTTACTGATTTTAGACCTAGGAATAGCCACTTTAAAATGGAAGTGTTCACTGCACATTAATTCTTTGTCTGCCTGAATAACAGAAGATCAGAAGGTGTTAGGCTATACCTCCACAGCTTCACAGGTAAGGTGAGAATACCAGCAACATGGAAGAGACAAGTGGGAATGTAGAGAGAAATATTTTATTATACATAAACATACTGTGCACAAACATTTCATATTTTTCTATGTAGAGTATAAGATGATGGTTAAAGTCAAGAAGACCCTGAAGGATAAAGTTTTTGGCTAAACCCTTCTTCTGACAGTGCTTAAACTCCATTAAGTTTACATAGCACTGTATATTACACTGCTGAATTGAGGCATGAACTCTTCTTAAAGGATATTTTGATGCTCCTTTGAAGGAAAAAACCTGCTATTCAGAAAGGAAGTATCTGCAGAAAGAAAAAGAAGATGGCACATTCATCTCCGTTGTGACCCAAAACTAGGGACTAAAGAGTCTGGAAACTATCACTTTATGATGATTTTTATACAATGGATTTTGTTGCAAAACTGGGCAATCTCAGTGTAATACTTCTGGCTACAGAAGCAGTTATATTCCTATAAAATGGACAGTGACAATCTTGTTTATCAGTAAATCCAGCACTCAGTTCTAGATTTCTTAGCTGACCTAATCTAACAGTGCCTGGGAAACTGAAGGAGGAGGAAGTTGGTTTTTTAGATAGTGAAGACAGGAAAAGTTTATTGTTTGTGCAGAGAAGCTTTCCAGCAGCCAAAAGGCAGAACACTTTTAAAGGTACTTGAGTGGGAAAATGCTTTCTGCAGGCAACTCACAATCTATCCAAGAACCAGCTCCTGGGTGAATATTTCTTTATATCACAAGAGAGGGTGAAAATTAATCGGTTCTACCTGTCCTTAGAAAGACTTTAAATGAGACAAAAAGGCACAAATGAAACAAAAAAAACAGTTCCTTTCCTGCATTTCAGCCATTTTTCTCCCATTTTTGGCTTACAACAAGCAAGATTCAGTCTATTTCAGCAAATTAAAATTGTCTTAAATCAGCAGTAATGCTAAAATAGTAATGTATAAACAAACACTGGGTTGTTTCCTATGAGGTATCTTAAAGCTCTGTATGAAAAACAAAGCATTTAAGTTTGAGGAGCTCTTTTATAATATTTTATTGCAATTAGACAATGTTTTTTGAATTTGCTATGAAACTTATTTAGTTTAATTGTTTTAATATTTAGTACATCTTATTTCTAGATCATCTATTTTATGGGCCAGGATGACTTGATCATTCAGAATGGACATAAGGCCGTGCAAATATATTTCACATTGGTTGCATATTCCAAATCAAAAACTTGAATCAAAAAATTTCCAAGACAACTCATGTTTAATGTACTTCTGCTTAGGCAAATGTCTACTGGCTGGGACGTAATAATACATATAGTGGTAAAAGTTACTGACTATATTATATACCTAAAAGGAATTAAACTCAAAAGGCAAAGTAGCAATTTATAATACCCTTATAAAATACAGTATTGTAGTGCTGTTTTTCTCTGCAGCTGAGTGTTTTCCTCATTGCGACTACACACAGAGCAAATTAAAAGGCAAAATATTCCATAAGTCTGTCATAATTGGCAGACACCATCTCCACAGACCCAAATATAGCACTGAAACAAGGGGAGCGATTTAATCCAACACAGACTTGTTCTGCAATTTGATGGAAGACTTCTCTTAAGGCTTACCAAAACTGCTTGACTAGCAACACTGGCAGCTCTTAAAGACAAGATGAGCAGCACTCAGATTCCACCTGGACATCAGGTGCTCAGTAAAAGAAGGTAGGGTTTTATAGTCTTGCTCCTGCTTATGGAGCCAAGGAATCAGCTCAAACTGCAGCACACCACTGAGAGCATCACCCTTTCTGATCTAGTTTTTCATTCTAAGAAGGAAGGTAAGGGCCTACGGGGAATGAAATCTCTCAATTCTTGGAAGGAGGCCATTCAGCTCTCTGTTCATCTAGCTAATGAGATGTCCTGCATGCTGCAAAAGGCCTGGAGCTAGCCTGTTACCTACAAAAGTCGTACACATTTCTTTCAGTGTCTGCCTTCCTCATAAAAAGATGGGGCTTGCTATGCTGCCCACAGAGCAAACTGCAAGCTCACAGCTGACAGCAGAATTAAGATGAGGACATAAATAAATACAGAAATCAAAACTGTGAGAGTGTACAGGAGGAATTTAAAAAAAAATACGAAGACTTGTACACATGCAATAATAGTATACAGCACCGTCAACACCACAGCTGATATACTTTGCTTTGCCCAAAGAGGAATACAGTAAATAGGCTTAATTCCATCTTTCTATACACACTCCTGAGCTGGAAAATACTGGGTATTATTAATATAAGATAAAGAAACCCTAATAACCCCTCTAGACCACCTACAATCAGTTTCTAAATCCCCTCTGCCTTTGTTTCCATGGCCTGGCTCCTGTTTAAGAGTGAACAGAGCTGTCTCCAGCAGTGCAGATCCCAAGTCTACCATAAGTCACCTTTTGGTGGGAAGGGGATGGTTTTCAAGGCCTGAATTATGGGTCTTTAGTTATATTCACAATGTTTCATACACAGAAGTAGTTCAAGCGAGCTCACAAGCAACCTCCATTCTTTAGTAATAACTGCTGAAACCCTCAAGCCTCAAGTCCGCTGAGGCAAAATTAATCCCTGAGATGACAAATAAGTGGTGCCTCTACAGTACCCCATTGCATGGCAATACCTGGGGGGAGCAAAAGAACTCACCTGACTTCATCTGTGCATTAGCACAGACCTTTAATTTTCTGAATCTCTTTACAAAAATAAAATGGTGATACAAAAAGGGAAAGGCAAAAGTACACGAGCAGTATTTGCCAGCAAAACTTGCAAGGCAGTTAGGACTTGATACAAAGCCCACCGACGTCAGTGGGCTGGGGATCGAGTCCTTACTCAGCTTCAGGAGCTAATTCATCTTTGAACTGACAACTTTGTATTTAGACCGTAGTCTCCACATATATCTTCTTTGCCTCAAAGCTCCATCCAGTCAAGTTTTGAATACTTCCAAAGACAGAGATTCCACAGTTTTTCTGGGCCTCTATGTCACTGTTTGGCCATCTTCATGAGGAAGAAAAAATTCTAGTCTCTTAGAAGTATGGAACTGTGCTTTGCTTTTCTTTTTTAATTGTAGAATCACATTAAAGCTGTCATATTCCATGAGGCTCATAAAAAAAAAAAAAAAAAAAAAAAAGAAAAAAAAAAAAAAAAAGGGGGGGGGGGGAAAAAAAAAAAAAAAAAAAAAAGGAGGCGGAGGGAACAGAAACAAGAACCAAGAAAGGAATATATGAAAGTAACTGCAGTTTGGCTGTGTCAGAAGAGACAGTGCTGAAACCTGTTAGCTTTTACACAAATGGTCTCAGACAGCGGCTTGCCAAGAAGCTCCTCACCTGATCTCGGGAATACGGAGTATCCACTAAGCGTTTGTCTGAACACGCTGCTAGAAGCATCTTCATTGCATTTAACTGGAGCAATATTTCACAAGCCATGGTATCAAAGAAAGTAATATTGGCAAGAGCTGCTGAAGCCAGCAGGAAAACTTCACCTGATGAGGCTTCTTGGCACAGTTCTAGGAATGTAGAAAATAAGTTGAATAAAAGTCATTCCTTCATTGCGGTGTTTTAAAGCAATATTTAAGCATCTGAAATTTGCAATAGTAATCTTAGTAGCCAAGACCAAGTTCATAAACACCAAGATACATAAGGAAACAAAATTAAAAAAAAAACATAAATCTTAGTTTTGCCAATTATATAATGTCATAGAATTCTTTAGGGTGGAAAAAACTTCTAAAATTCAATTACAAATTCAGCACTGCCAAGCCCACCACTAAACCATGTGTGCAAGTACCATATCTACACGCCTTTTAAATACCTCCAAGGATGCCAATTCAACCACTTCCCTGGGCAGCCTGTTCTAACATTTAACAACCCTTTCCATTAATTTTTCCTAATATCCAAACTGAACCTGTTCTGGCACAGCTTGAGGCCATTTCCTTTTGTTCTAACACTTGTTACTTGGAAGAAGAGATCAACAACCACCTTGTTACGATTTCTAATGAATTATATGGTCTACCTAGTATACTATTTCACAGGGAGTATTTCACAGGATGTTGTTCAACATAAGGCTTGATATAACTAAATAAAATTAATGACAGGAGGCAAAAGGCTAACAGTGAATGATCCATAGGAGAAAAATTTTGTTGTATGTCCTCTGCTGTAGAACAAGGTACATATACATGTTGCTTATCTCTATTTCTCTATAGTCAAAAATCATCCTGCATACTTTCCAGCTTCAATAAGAAGTCCTGAAGAGACAGCTACCTTTTAATTCCTTACACACATGTACTTTAACTAAGATGTGAATCACCTGGTAATGGGATTTCTGCATGGTTTAAAAATTAAATCTATTACAGTAATTCAATTACTGAGTAATAAATATTACAAAGAAACTTGTGTGTGATTACTGAAATCGCTCTTTCAAAGTTACGAGTATTCTATTTTTAATACTCACATTTCTTGGGCAGAATATATACTACTAAAATTCCTGTGGAACTTAAAGAGCAACTATCGAGGAAATGATCCAGCAGCTAATACCTTCTGGACAGGTTGTTCAGATTGTGCCTTAACTATAATACTATACACTATAATAACCTTGAAAATTGTCTTAAATAAATCAGGTCAGAGGCCTCTAGAAGTCTAGCTACAGCAGAGCCAAGCTCAGCACGCGTTAATTCCAACCATTGGATTCAGGGAAGGTTCAGGGCTTGCTGCTGGACATCAGGAAAAAATTGTGTCCTTGATTTCTGCAGCACTAGTTCTGTTTGGGCCTACTGAAGAATGCCTAAATACATCTCAGAGAACTCCCAGCCACTGCAGAACCCTCAAGCACTGGTACAACTACACTCTTTTTATGTCCTATTAAAAGAAAAACAAACACAAGACCATTCATTAAAATTGAAGTGCTGCAGTTTAACTGTAACCATTGGGCTCAGTGGAGAAATACCAAAGTGTACTGATCTATTATACATGAGAAATCAAACTAGATGACCCAAACTGCACATTCTGACATGGAGCTCTGGGAAACTGAATTTCCAGATCAGAGAGAAGAGAATGCTTGAATGAAAGCTTCTGGTATTTGAGAGGGATGAAGCAAAGTGCCAAAAGTAAGACATTCCTCTCTTTAGAAAGCAATAAGAAATATCTTGTTTTTCTGAAATTTCCTCACTGAAACAGGTTAAAGAAAATCTTGCTGTTACCTTTGTCTCAGGCAACAGATCTTTTGTTTTCTTGTAACAATGCCCAGAGATTATACTATGCTCTACTTTTCCTCTGAATTATCAGACACATGCAGATGTAGCGGTGAGCTTGAGTTCTGGCAAGGTTAGAAAATACAACTGTCATAAAGGTTAGCAGCTCTCAGAAACTGTTGCTTTGCGGACAAATATCGGGCAAAAGGCAGCTTTGCAGAGTCTTTTCTATAGCTCTTATGGTAGATTTTCATAACGTTCTTATTTTTGCAAACATGCATAAATTCTATTCAAATGTAGACTGGAGTAAAAATTATGAGCAGAATGCTCAGATCCAGAACTTTAAATTGTTCTTTTATTTGTTAAGGGAAGTATGATAGATGTTACTTAGGAAATATTACTATTGAAATAGTCCTATCCCTGTTATTATAACTGGACTCAGAAGTCCCAAACAAAACTTACTGACAAGTGCTGTCACAATTTCTTCCATATTTTCCAGAAAGCTGCTTAGGTGCTGAGAGAATGTGAGATGTGGAGATGTGATCTGTGCAATTACTGCTGCTGCTTCTGCATGAGTAGCTTCAGAATGGCTGTTATCTGTGAGAATGTCAGCCAGGCACAGTATCCCATCAACCTATGAGAAAACAATAGGTAGAGGTTAGAAATACTCTAAGAAATACTTTTGCAATTAAACATGGTTTACCAGTGCTCTTTTCTTGACTGTGTCTAAACTACTCAATTTATTTTCAAAAATAACTTAAACGTGGTGCCATTTATGACAAAAGAGGTTTCAATTTAGCAAATACAAATGAGTTCAGCATCCAAGTGCGTTGGCCAGCAAAAAAACTAGCATTTCCTTCTCTCCAGTAAATTGATTTTAGTCAAAGTCTTTTCTGATAGATGTCACAAGTTAAACATTAATCCAAAAATAAGCTTGGATAAGCAAATACTAACTGCTACTGTGCCAACAGCCACATTTGAGCTCTTGTCTGACTGTGCCTCACTTTAAGACTTGAGCCTGAGTGTGCAGTAAGCTCTAAACAGATGTGGTGTTTTTTGCCACTTTTCTCTGAACTTGTCACAAAGCCAGCACAGGATCAAGAAAAATACCATTAAAACAACCCTGGCCCAAACTGTTCCTGAGGACCTTGCCTAGCTCTTACATTAAAGCTAGGTCCACATATCCCTTGCTTACTTTGAACAGAAACAGAAAAATGAGTAAAATTAGAGGTTTATAATTTTATAGTGTTTGAAATGTTCTTACACAGTTCAGGCAGATAGGTCATAAATGCACACCTTGCTCTAGGGCATAGGAGACCCACTGACACAGTGAAAGAAAGCAACAGAGCACAGCCAATGGGGTCATCTGATAGCAACCTAATGCAATAAGGGAATGTTCTCTGTAGACAAGGGCATAGTCTGTGAACTTTCAAATTAACAGCGCTATGTTTCACCTTGTTTAATGTGTCCCTGAATAAACTATCATGTTGACAAGCAAGTAGCTAGATCACAGAATCGTATAACCATTTAGGTAAGAAAAGACCTCCAAGATCATCAAGACCAACCTATGACTGAACACCACCTTGTCAACTAGATCATGGCACTAAGTGCCATGTCCAATCATCTCTTGAACACCTTCGTGGATGGTGACTCCACCACCACCCTGAGCAGTGCATTACAATGTTTGACAACCCTTTCCATCAAGAAATTCTACCTGATATCCAACCTGATCCTTCCCTGACACAACTTGAGGCCATTTCCTCTTGTCCTGTCACTGGTAGCCTGGGAGAAGAGGTTGATCTCCACCTGGCTATGACCTCCTTTGGGGTACTTGTAGAGAGTGACAAGGTCACCCCTGAGACTCCTTTGCTCCAGTCTCTGGACAATTTATAGATACAAAGAGAAGGCTTAGTACTGAAATATACTTCATCAGTCAAACAAAAAGAAACCCACATTTGTGTCTCACACTTGCTAAGACTCTTTCTTAGGTCTGTTGTTCACCCTGCATTCTTTGTCAATTCAAGGCTTCCTCTGAACTCCCATATTAAGTCCTATCCATTATCTTCAGAAAGGGTATTTAGCAAATATCTTATTCTCACTTTTGTTATTTATTAATAGAGAATGCTGAGTTATCTTAATTACTTATCCTGCAATGGGCATGAATTAAATTATTTGATAAGCACTGGCAGTTACTGTATTTTACAAGAAAAGCTCTTGGATTGATGGGAGCAAAAATTACCCTCTGGAAGATTATTCACTTGGATGCACTTTTTAATAGGGAATAGACTATATCATCGAAACTAACAACACAGATAAATACAAAAGAAATTATATCTCTATTTTTCCTCAGATCACAAATGGGATTTAGTGTAGGAGCTCAAATACTGGCAAAAAGAGGAATAAATTTTCAGCATTAAACTTTTTCTTGACAAGCTTTCAACATTAATCTACCTACAGCAAAATATTTCCTCCTGGTTATGGCAGAATTCTACAGCTTGAAACAGAAGATTCACATAATTCACTTGGCTTCAAGGTATATTAATAGATCTCAGTGTCAAGAATTAATATATGTCCTCACAAGATGATATAGTACCCAAAGTGTGCTAGACAATATCATATGCAAAACCCCCCAAGTTTGTCACCTTGAAACCTCCCCAGATCACACCTTGTCTGGGGTTCGAAGGATGCTAATAACAACAGTCAGTATAAAAAGTTAAATATATTCCAAGGCATTTAAAAAGTACTTCTTAAGTAACTTCTTCTGATATCTGGTCGGCACTCTTCAGCTCTAAATTTGCAGGTTAAAATTCACTTGGTTAACTCTTACTCACTAACTTCAACAAAATGACTTTAGAGTAGTTTTATGCTATTTGAGAATGAGTAAGGGCTTATGAAAGACAGGTACAAGCAAATGGTTAGATTTTTCCCATCACCACTGATTGTTTAATCTACACAATAACATACAAACGTCTAACAATACAGTGTTGTACTTGACTTTAAAATCAGGTATTTAATTTCTTTTTTTGCTAAGTAACTGTTTTTGTAAATTGGAAGTTTGCTGAATTGTGAAAAAGAAGTAGGTATTTTTTTATTCAGTATAATATATTAATAATATATTCAGATATATTACTTATATTGGATCCATGAATGCTAGTTATTTATTCTCCTTCCTATTTAAAATCATGTAAAATACTAACATATTCAGCCTAAAATTTGCTCCATGCACTTTTTTCTCCCATCTTAAATACAGAAAATAAAATAATTCTACTTCAGCAGGCAACCCCATTTATAAGTGTCTAGCAATAAATTTTAAAATGACAGGAGAACAATCTAATAAAAGCACTTTAACATCCAAAAAGAAATTGCTGGTCAAAGCATTTTTATAATTAACTTTCACACTGAAAGGAACTTTGGATGGCTGCCATGTTTTCTGTTTAATTTTGGTGAAGTAATCAGCTAAATGTCAAATCTGTTCATCACCTTGGCAATACAAAAGAAACAGCCAGATAATGCAAACAAATGAATTCCATGAATGCAACAAGATGCTATGGAGACCCTGCATTTGAGGAATGGCGTTCAGTAAATGCTTGATCACCAATATTTCAGTATTGATAACCGGAAAAATGCCAGGAACTACATCCTTATGAGCATAGCCTTGTGATAGAAACTTAATCCAAGTGATAAAATAAATGTGTGACCATGTTACTGCATAGATCAAGCCTTCTGAAGGGAAATAATTTCTTTTCTCTGCAACAGGAATGAATAAGTTCTGGGGCAACACTCTTCTTTCTTTGGCATACCTGTCTTTTCTCCTGAAAATATTAAATAGAATGTGGCATCTGTTAAAGATACCAATACAGAACTTGGGAGGAATTGCATTAGTGACTTCTTGATTTGATATATTACACACAAAAGCAGTATTAACTCTGTGCTTTCCACAGGGAGGTTTCAAGGCAGGCTTTCCATGCCACCTTGGGAACTAAGACCCATTGCCTTCTTTTTAGTAATGTCTGTGTTCTTTTGTATAAAATGCTGCTGAAGGCCTTTCCTCATAGTATGACTTTCTCTACCATTCCAGTTTGCCCACTTAACATCCATATGATCTCTATATGCTGCTAAACCTTCTCAAAAAAAAATTTTTTGCCCTCTGTAAATTGATCTCTCAAGTCCTCGTCTCATACTGGAAAGTCTTACAGGCTATCAGCTATTTTCCCACTGTCGAATCCTTAGATAACACTATCAGCCTCCAGCTGGGTGCTCCTGATAAGCAGCACCAGCAGATTCCAAAGCAGTTTTTAAAGAAGAATGGAAGGGAGATGTTGAGATCCAGATATAAGACAGCAAAGGTGGAAAAAATATGAAAAAGGGATCACCTCTCAAGCAGTCTCAACCTTCCCTGAGGAGTAGTCAAAAAGCAGAGTTTGCATGAAACGGTTAAGAACTGATAGATCAGAGTTGTGTTTCTTTTATCCTTTCACTCATTCTGTGCAATAGCACTTCCTACTTGAAGATAGGTCAGGCTAACCATGCAGGTGAAGACATGAACATTAGCAGACTAAACCAAATGTGTATAGGTGGGTAGAAACCCAAACACAACAAAACTTCTAAGATGAGGAAGAAGGAGACAAAGAAGGAAGAATGTCAAAATCATCATATTCATAAAGTATACAAATTCCCTCCTCAGAATTCTTTTAACACAATCTACTTTACTCCCCAGATCACTCCATGAACCATGAAGTCATTTCACTATTCTGCAGCTCCATTGGAAACGTTATCCGGCAGAACCCATATCCTGCTACTTTGATGACTTGTAATTGAACTCCTGATTATTGAGGCTAAGGTTTATCCTATAGAAACCTCTGTAACTTATTCTGCATCTTTGGAAGATCTATACGTCTTCTTTAATTTCTACATTCAAAGAGGGGAAGGGAAAAGGACCTTGTGCACAATGATCTTCGATGTTTGAGCAGTTGTGTTGCCAAAGTGGTCTGCAGATAAAAACTGCCTTTGTTCCACTGAGAACTGTGCTGGTTTATACCAGATGAAAATTTGGTCAGCTGTTTCGAAAATGATATTATGTATTAACAAAATGATGTTATTAAAATGTCCACAAATAAGATTCCAAGTAATCAAAGCTACTGCAGCAATTCCACGGCAGCAGCAGTGAACAGTGAACCGCGATGAGTTAATACCTGCTGCTGTACACCAGTGGCCATGGCACCTAATTTATAAGCCATATTGTATATACCATGGAATAGTGTGGGGCTGAACAGAGGCTGAATGGTTCCCAACTCAGAAGCTTTAAAACTTCTGTCAATAACCTGAATTTTGTGTCTAAGCTTGCTGTGAGTTGTGCTTCAGTTCACACCAACTCCAACTATGGCTTCCTTTTTAGACTTCCCTCCTTTGGAATGTGGTCAAGCTAATGAAGAGGCAGTTGTTCTTCCCTATGCTGAGCCGTCAAGGAGGAATGTGAAGTTGATCTGCATTATATGAGTTATATGTTACATTGCATAAAAAAAGACAATTGGCTGTAGCAGCTTGAGGGCCACATTAAATTCGGCAATGCCTAAGCAGAAACCTTGAAACTGTGTTGTTGGGAGAAACAAACTGCAGAGCAAAGTAAAATTAGAAGTTCCATATTCTTGGCTGACTAGAAGTGAAAGGATAAATCATATGCAAACCTCTTCCCCTATGCAACCTAAGGTAAGCAGTCATGCACCTCAGAGTGCATGCTCTTTTGCACTCAGAGATGCTTTAAGATTGTTGCAGATAAAAAGTATAACTGCTTGTCAAAGACGTACTAGAGAATAAGTCATTTTACAAAAAGGATAGGCAAAAATCAGTAAGATCGATATCCAGACTTCTCTCATCTTTACTTCAAGAACAAGAGAATATCTATCTTTGGACTCTCCCGATTTTGAGGCCTGATATGAAGGGTGAGACAGACTTTTAACGTATTTCTGTCATTAATAAAAGAAACCAGGAACTCCACTGCTATTAGCCTAGCAACTCACATGTTCCCACTCCCGTAAATCACAGCTTATATTGTTCCAAACTACTCTCTACAAACACAGCTGAACGACTCAAAGATACACTCAGCTTTCCTGATCTACTCCTCCAAAGTGATATGCCTCTAATTCTCTAGGATGACTGCTGAGTGACTACAAAGGGCAGGAGAAGAGGCTGCAAAGGAATTCACTTGCACTTACATAGAAGCTGTCTGTGGCACAGATGCTCCTACTCAACCACTGTTGATGTTCACAGAATTGGAATACATTGATAAAACAGAAGGAAAACCTCTGGTCGCAAACGAGCATGATGGCTTGGGGCGGAGGGGGAGTATATATTTGCAATGGCCTTCGTACCCTGTATTTGTTACATCCTCTTTCTTCTAGTCTGTCAAAAAAACTGCAATAATGACTGTGTTATCTGTAATGACAGGATCCTATAAGAATAGGGAAGAACTATTTATGCTCACGTATGATAAAGTTAGAGATTAAATTCTTCAAGTTATGAGACACATGACACCAAATGCTTCTCAGATTCCTTTGCCCTACATTTTGGAGGGCAGGATATACTAGCTTGTTTTTAAGTTGCAGGAATCTATTCCTATTTGTAAGGGTTTCTTGGCATCTGCATTACAAATTCCAGAAAGTATACTCTTGTTTCTTTTAAATAATGGATAAGGCTTCATATATTATATTTTGGGGTCTGATATTCATTAAAATGAAGCCACACAAACCCAAAAAAGGACTTGTCAACAAGATAAGAGGAACTGTCAAGTGCTGTACAAGAATGCTGAACAAGATTCTGGGACCTGAAGTCTGAATTAGGGAAAGACCATATATTAGTAGTTTTCATATGACCCTCATTTTTATTTACCCTGGGGGATCATAGTCTGAGAAAAACAAAATACCCATCTCAACTATTGCTATAAACAAACAGAGGCTCCGGGGCTATGCATAGCAAGGCACTCCAGAAAATGAGATGTTCTCACTGAAAAAAACATGCACCAATCATCTGCTTTTAAATAAATAATGCCACAGACACTTCATTGCATGAGGGCATACTCTCAAACACCTGGTGTCTGGCACTTAAAAACAAGGACACTCTTTAAACATGTTTGATTACTTTGTATCATTTAGGTTTTGGCATGACACCATGGATTTTATTTTCTAGAAGTGTCTGTTAGTGTTCCTCCTCACGAGAAAAAAAAAAAAAATCCCATGAACACCACATTTTTAGAAGCTCCTCTTATTCTATTGCAATAATGAAAAAGGACCTCTATCTGAAAAGAGCAGCATGAAGGTCACAGCCAGTCATTATCACCAAACCTAACTTTTCATAATGTCTTTCTTCTCTCAGGAAAATGATCTGATAATCTTCCTGGAACTCTGGATTTGTTTAAGTCAATACTTTGAAACCTTAACATGATTACGCTAAAGAGTTAATTAATAATAGTCTGTGATGCTGTTATTAATTATAATTTCCCATACAACTTCTCTCATTCAATCAAAATTCTTGAATAGGTCACTATACCATAACTTAGATACAAACAAAACCCTACCCTATTCTCAATGTGTGTCAATGGAAGCACCACAGAAAGCAGTTATATTAAGAAAGGGAGAGAGGGTGACTGAGCAAAAGACATAGCATAGCAAGTCGCCTTTTTGTTTTACTGTTACTTTAAACACGAGGTTCTGCAAATGAATTTAAGAAAAACATCCTTATGCAAACAATTTTCCTGCAAATATTTCTCATTTCAATTGTGTCAGTCAGTTTCACCTAAGAAATATCCTGTCCCTGAAATGTAAGACTTCTGTAGTATTTGAATCATATGTACGCTGATCAAATGCTTTATAACAGTAAAACATGTATCTAATATAATGTATTAAATATATACAGTAACTTGTTCAGAAAATTGGTTTTATGTCTAAATTCACATAATTGCCAAACCTACCCAGTGTTTTACCCATGTTTCTCTTCCCAAGATGTTTTGTTGCTTTTAAGAAAAGTACTGTGAGGCGCCAAACATTAATGTAATTGCTACCTTCATTACTTCACAATGGTTGTTCAATTATTTTAATAAATTAATTTAAATAAATTAGTTCCAGAACCAACCTTGGATGTGCTAGATTTTTATTAGCAGAGAATTTTTACAAGCCAGTTATAGAGTTTTATGATAGCCATTTATAATGAAAACACTCACAGCACTTTAGCTATAAAACTTTTAGTGAGCAACTCAATAAGAGTCCATTTGTGTTTTAATAACAACAGAGGAAATTGCTAGTCTTACTCAAACAAAAATTTCAAAAAAAGTTAAAAAGTGGCACCAGTTTCATCTGGTGAAAATTGATAGAACTGTACTGGCTACGGTGGACTCAAGTTATTTGGTCCTAAGATTCCTCTCCTGACAGTTAGGAAATTATCCTTGGGTCTTCTACAAACATTGATTTGTTTCTATGACTGCAGTGGCAATAAAATAATTTCAGAATTGCTTTAAGCCTAAGAAATTCAAGTTTAAGATCAGCTGTTTGCATACGATCCTTATGAGCAGTCAGAGGTCTACTAGGAGCCACCAGGTAAAGTGATCTCAGATGTTTTTCTCTCCATTAACACCTTCCAGTACTGTTCTATGGTCAAGCACAGTTGCTACATTGACTTTATATGAGAAGAAACATGGACAATCCAAAGGTGCCGAGAAAACGGAATATTTTTACAAGTGTATTTCAATTTTTCTTCTACTCAGTATTCTTTGCTGCCTTAATAGGTCTCAACATAAAGAAGCGTCTTTATGAAGAATAATAACTGTAAATATTTAAATTTAAGCGAGTGTTTGAACACTACATTGAAGGGGGGACAAATTTGGTTACACTTTCAATCAAGATTATTTTTTGAATAAGCACAGATATCTACAACACAGCACTTTGATACAGGGGCCGTTCCAATTTGCACTCAAAATTATATTTGCAAAAGTCAGGCTTATTTTCATAAACTGATCAGAGAAACAGATCAGAACTGACTGAAACTTAAATTTAACTAGTGAACAGATTCCACTTCAGTAGCCCAGGACCTTCTCAAGTTATTTTGGATAGAAGAATGTGTAAGCCTTACGTTATGGAAAAGACAAAACCTGAATTTGCCATATTTCAGCTATGCAGATCTGGGAATATAAATATGTTTAGGAAAGTCCCAAATACTGTTCCAATTCTGTCATCTAGTCATTGCCTGTTTTTCTAATAATGTACCTAATGTATGAGCCAGTTTGTTCACTCTTAAAATAATACAAGAGATGCTATGACAGAAGGAACCTAGCAACTAGCAAGTACTAAATATTAGAATTCCCCTATAACATTCATATAAACAGGAAAAACTCTCATTCCATATTCCAGATCCTCCAGATCTGTAAAGTTCAAGTCCAGAAAGCTCATAAGATCAAGCTGCAGTCTGCCACCTGCCAGTCCATAACTAACAGAGGAAGAAGAACTGCAGGTCTTCACAGAATGGTACAGGGCTTCCCCAGGCTCCAGGAGAGGCTCCAGGACTAGGACCTCTTCTATTTCAGAGGGAAGCAGAGACAACATAATGGGACACTTCGAAGAGATACTAGAAAAGTGTGACAACTTGGAAACTGGGGCATATAGCTTTCGCTCTGAAGTCAGACCAAACCTTTGAGGCTAAAGAATGTAATCTGAGATTAATTTTTTAAATAACCAGCATATTTTATTATTACTTATCACTAGATTAGTAGCCTCCAAACCAAAAATTCAGGCCAATCTCTCATACACATTTTCTTTTCCTCTCTACATAACTTACATAGACAAAAAGATATTCTAGTAAAGATCATTCAAAAATGTCTTGAATTGATTCTCTGCTATGCCAAGAACCACATACATCCCATGAACAAAGAGCATACCTCAGGCTTAGTTTCACCTAAAGTGTGTGAAAAGTGCCTTGCAATTCAGGCACGTAATTCACATGACAAACTGAAGTCTTACCATTCCCCAGTGAAACTGGGAGCCATCAATAAAAGACCTGGCACATGATCAAGACCTAGCTGAGCTAAGAACTCTTCCATTCCACATCCCATATGGTCCAAAAGACTACAGGTCTTTATAGCTATGAATACTCTTAGGGCTGCCAAGACACGTAGGTGTTCTGTTCAAAATGGCTGCTCTAAAGTTCTGTATAAAAACCTAAACAACAGTTGTTATAATGGCTAAGTGGGATTTTGTTTTCAAAATATTTGTACAATTGCCAGTTCTTGAAGTGACTTCATTTACAGTTATCATCATAGGATTTCATCTGTGACTATGCTTTTTCCTAATACCCAAATTAAATGCCAATAACATTTATTTTTCGTACTGTTTCACATCAAAATATGTCCCATATTGCCAAGAGTGAAGAAAGAAGCAATGCTGTTGGATTACACTGATTAAATGTTTTCACTCAATGCCTTTTAGAAGAAGTTCTTCCTGAAAGTCTAGGGACAAAGTTTTTCGCAATGAAGCGAAATTTGGACAACTGTGAGATCTAGTCAATATGACTATGTTTACAAAATGTGTCTGTACAGTCAAAAAAAGCTAAGTTACCATTCATATGTACATGATATTGCTCTTGAATATATACAAAAAAAAAGCTAAGTTACCATTCATATGTACATGATATTGCTCTTGAATATACACACATTTTAAATGAGTTTCCCCCTTGCTTTTCTTTCCTAGCACTGCTCTGTCAGTCTTGGAAGTTACAATGACTGGGTGACAATTTTAGAGAGTACATCACTTACATTTAACATTCAGACCCCAACAAGAACATGTACGTTTAGACAGTACTCTGACTTCAGCAGAGCAATGTACAGAGGGGTTTTAAGTCTTTTCCTGAAATATTTTTTAAATTTCTTTGTAAAGCATCTTTTATGGTGCATACAGGGAGTTTTAGAAACAACATATTTGCTTCTAATTAAACTGTTGATTTCCAGTCAGATATTCTCAGATCCAAAAATTATTTACCATGAACTCTGGAGGTTAATTAGTCCATCACTGAGCAAAGATACTTTTGAAGCAAAGTAAATCTAAACTTCCTTCTAGACGGTCCTTGCCCTGACAGAAAACTAGTGCTTCCCACTCCTTATGCACAAAGTCTGCAGGTTGCCTCTCTATCATCTCCTTTGTTAACTAGTTACCCATTTGCAACAGAGATGATGGTTGGGCTTTTATGGACACTTACAGCTTAGATCCTTAGTTGTCTTACTGAAGAGAAACTATAACCAGTGATAAAATACAGGAGTCCGTGCAAAGATGAATGACCAAGGTAAATGCAAGACAGTATCTATTCCAAAGTCTTAAAGATTTTAAAGGAAAATGAAATTATTTCTATTCAAAATAACTGGCCACAAAACTCTGCTTAAAAGGAAAAAAACAAACAAACAAAAAACCAAACAAACAGTTTAATCAGTTGGCCTTTAATAAGCTGAATCAACTGATCATTCTTAATGCAATTGTAAATCTTAATCCATGTTACTGAAAAGGTCTTTGATTGTTATATTCTTTCCGATCTCTTTGTCTATGTTATTTTCTTTTTACTTGAACTATGAAATATTACTTATTCATGTAAGCTTACTCTATTTCTAGGATTAGAAAGATCAGAAGTCAGCACTCATAGCTTTCTTTAAAAGGTAAGACAGAAAAGGAAGGAAAAAAGCCAGCGTCATCTCTACTCAAAATTACTTCCTTTTCCATTACCACTTTCAGCAATTGTCATTCTTTATCTTTTGGGGTTTTTTTTCTGTAAGAAAAATCAATTGTAATTACAAGAGTATGTCTCAATTACCTGTCCTTTTTTGGGCTGGAAGTCTTGATCTGATTAATTGGACTTCTCTGTCCTAATGTCTTCTCCAATGCCCTAGGTCCTAAGTGCCTTGCTGCCTTCTTACATTTTGTGGCAAGTGCTTCATTTTCCCTAGTTCATACAAGATAGAAATCCTTCTAGCAGAGAAATGTTACAACAATTAGATGCAACTATATTATTTCATGTTTAAAGGAGCTTGAAGGGAAGATGAACCTAAGGAGAACAGCAAACAGAATTTTTATTCAGAGTAAAATTGTTGTATTTTGTGCAATATGACAGAAAAGCCAGTACCATAAAGGACTAGGGTGTGCTTCCTAACCTAATCTGACACAGGAACACAGAAGTGTCATGGGCTGGGGAATTCAAACACTTCAGATCCCTGGGGCACAAATCATCAAAAATCCTCTTTTGAGTAAGGGGAAAAGGAATTTTTTTACAGCCTTTAAACACATAAAATAAATTCCATTAACAGGATTAGGAAGTCAGAAGGCATGTGGCTACATCCATCCATGAATATTTCCTAGATGAGGTCCTGTGACTTATAACCCAGTTCTTCTTCCAGGACACAGGATGAGATGGGAGCGATCATTAACAACCGAAAGATAATTTATGCCTTGTAATGATTTTGCTCAGGACAAATCAAGCATCTACTCAAAAATAAGTTTCCACCTATTTAACAGTTTTGCCTTCTTTTTCATTATGATTCCTTCCTCAGCCTAGAAAGTAGTACAACATCGTATTTGGATCCGTCATGAAGGTCACATAACACATTTGAGGCACATTTTCACTCCTAAGTGTCTTAATTCCTGTTGCGATGGTCAAAAAAACACACAGGCAAATTCAAGACTTTGTCAGGAAAGGTAAAGGCAAAGGGAAAAGCTCTTAATTCACACACAGCTATACTTTTATACTATTCTACTACTGTCCATAAGTGTCTCTGCTACCCATCTAGTCCATCAGTCTTAGTCCATCTTCTGATAGCTGGACATCACCTCTCCTCAGGCTGGTAAATCTCAAAACACGCTCTTTATTCTTGGTTGTTTTCTTCAACTCCTTCTGCTTTCCCAGGCCTGGCCCAAGGACACAGGTGGTGTTTTCTGCAGTTTTCCCAGGGCTACAGTTGCATTCTGTCGAGACTGAAGTTGTCTATGGCCCAGTATTCTTCCACAAATTCCCCTCTCATACCTAGTTCTATAAAATGAAGATAAAAATTTACTTACCTACCACCACACAATGTTTGGATAAATTCCACTGTAAAGATTCCACCTATTACGATTATAATAAGGTGTCATTTCTCCAGAAATTATGAGAGTATTTCTCACACCGAACAGTAACCTAATCAACAGAAAGTCCTGGTCACTTAATGGGATCACTTGCTAAGTACTGTATTGCAACAGAGACAGAGCATGCACTTAATAAACAGCCTCTTCTGCCTAATGACTTTTGCACCTATGAAAACAATTCCGAAGTGTGTCATTAAATTGGTCCAACTTCTCATTCTCCCTTTCTTAAACTCTTTCTTGACCGCAAAACAAAACTTAATTGAACTTTTTTTTTTTCTTCACCTAGCCTCTTTTTACAGATCGAAAATAATTCTAGCATGGCCAAAGCATCCAGTGCTTATAATCAAATAATGATGGGGGAGAGAGGGAGGGAAGACATAGAGTGTTAAGGCAATTAAGGATGTTTCCTCATTCATCATATTTTTGTGATAATATCAGACACTGAGTAGGCATACATACCAGCTGGAACTGAAATCGGAGCTCAATAGCACCTTGTACGCAGGAACATTATTCTAATTCATTTCACTCAGTTATTCCCAAAGCCCTCTTCATCACAACCATTTGCAATACATGACACCTGAGAAAGCAGTAAACAGAAGATGGCATGTACAGATAGCCCCATTCCCCACGGAGCAGCATGTTGACCAACCTCCTAGTAAATAATATATTCCTCAGAGAAATCTGATGGCCCTTTCACATATTGAGAACTCCACTTTATGGGAGGGTTGGTCTGCTTACGGTTTATTATTAGCGTCCATTTATTTTTGATAGTGTTACCATTACCATTGCCTGAATTTAAAACATGAAGACATTCTCCTTCAATACTTCCTTCCCACCTATCTGACACATCTGGTATTCCTCCTGTTCTCACTCCTCTCTCATGCACCTTTACAGCCTATTCAGACTATTGCATCTCAGCCCAGACTGCAACTGAGCAAGGAGTTATGCTTTCCTTCTGATTTCCCTTGCCCCCATGCACACATCCTGCTCTTTGCTTCCACTCCCCCAGGATGATCTTGCATTAGATGTTGGTTAAGGGTTTTGTTTGGGGTTTTTTTTTTAATTAATGCAGTTAAACCAAAGCATCTATCCTGTAGGAGAACGGTCCTCACACTGTCCGGAGTTTGTTGTGGATAGACAGCACAAACTTCTCAGATTAAAAGCCCAGTTGACCAGGCTTGCCTTGATTTAAGAGGATGCTTCAGTGGTGCATAGCTTTGGTCCTCACAGACCTGTCTTCCCTAATCTTTGCCTGCAGGGCAGGATAGATTCGTGCAAGACTTACCCAGCAGTAAAACAAATTTTGCTGTCATTTCAGCCTCCACTGGGTGCCACTATTGCACAGCACAATGTGTGCATGCACTGCCTGAGCCACCTGACAAAACCAACTTTCAACTTGCGCTTCACTCTCGGGAAGTTTTCAAATTATACGCAGAGAATTATCGCTAGGTTTTTATACCCTTAAAATGCCACATGATAATCCTTTTAGAGCAGAAACATGAGGACTTCATTCTTCCCAGATCACTACAGCTAAAAGACTCAAATGTAAAGGTGCTCAGATTTTTTCCTGATTTTGCACTTGAATAAGCCTTTTAGCCCCACATGTGGATCTGTTTCTCCATGCTGGCTGATAAAACTTAGCCCCTTATTTTGATCTATCTTTTTTAATCTCCAAAAGAATGATACCCACATGGCTCTCAACAATCTGCTCTAGTTGAAGATGTCCCTGCTCACAGTCGAGGGGTTGGACTAGATGACCTTTAAAGGTCCCTTCCAGACCAAATTATTCTATTGTTCTATGTCTTCATCTAAAATGTTTTGATGACAGCTTAACTAGCACAAAAGTAAAACCTTCCCACAGACCTATAGATGACATGAAGAATGTTCACTCAGTGTTCTTAAACTGTGTGCACATCACAAGGATGGCAGTAACACTGAAAATATATTATCAGCCAACTTAATTTAATGGCAATTAAGTATTAGCTATATGGAACTGATGTAATTTCCATTTGATGGTCCATGGATATCCACAACTTGCTAGATACTATTCTGGGGACTTAACCTGGAATTCAAAAGTAATGAAGCTTAATGTTATGAATTGCTTCTGAAAACTCTAGCCAGAAAATGTAATCACCTTTGTCATGTTTATTTCACATTATCCCTGCTCTCAATTTTGCTTTAATTCTTTTTCCCAGGCCTCAATTAAGTAAATAACTGAATATTAACTAATATTAGATGAATATATAAATACCTACAAATATTTAAATTTGTATATTATATGAGTATCTTAATATTATATAGGGAATACATTGAGAGCTTACACTAAACATAAAAAGTTCTTCCAAGCAAGAGACAGTTATAAGGAGATTTCATGTCAATCCTCTATCCTGGAATAATTTGTTATACTGCTCAGTTGGCAGAACTGACATAACCACAATTGTTTCAAGTTGCCAAAGATGGGGGAGGCAATGTCTCACTGTTTATGAAGTCTACCTTTGTAACTTCTGGTCTTGCCTCTTACTCAACACTTTCATCTAGTAGACGGTGGCATTGATAGGTATGGAAATGTCTATAGTCATTGACCTTTGAAAGATTCTCAGCCTTTTCTAGCAGAAATCCAAACCATTTTCTTGAAAATTTGATATGCCATGACACAGGTTTTACTGCAAGCAGAGACTTAGTTCACTGCCAACATTGGTTGTATTATCACACACATGGGCAAAAAAGAACACGTAATCAGTTGTCCGGCAGGACAGGTTCCTGTAGGGCCTGAAGATATAGCAGGAAGAGAGAAAGCAAGAGGCTATAAAACAAAGTCAGGAAATCTACGAAAGCAAACAGCTAGCAGACCGCATTTTAATCTGATCCACAGTTTCTCAAAGCTAAATCACTGATGCCATGGAGCAAAACAGACCTGTGGTGCAGGAGGCAACAGAGAAGACCATTGCCCTGAAATCCGGCCATTCCTGCACTGGTGGGAAACTCAAAAGTGGCATTTAGTGACTAAGGAGAAACAGCTATTCATTCAGTAAGGTAAACTAATAAGTTCAAGAAATTCACTCAGTGCAAGAAAGAGAAGTACTTGCAAAAGAAGATTGAGGCAGGGGCAGCATTTCACTTCACTAGAGCAGCTCAGCTGCTGTAGGGCACTCTCAGCATGCAAGCTGTTGTTGGTCAGACATGGCAAACTCTGCAGGAAAGTTGCTCCCCCTATGCTTACTTTTTGAATCATATTAGAAACAGCAACAAGATAAAAGAATTACTTACCTGCTCTTTAAATTGATGTGTGTCTATTAGACATACACACAGACATAAATGAAACATCACAGATGGAAAGAAGTTCAGGTTTATAAATCAATTTGGGCTATCACAAAACTGGAAAATCCCTGTCTTTCCATCAACAGCTGAAATAAAAATTTCTCACTAGGAGAAAAGCCCAGCCCCACTTCCAGGAGTCTAGAACATGTATAGCCTTTCATATCTCACCAATAGCTAGGGAAACTGCCTGTTCACAGCTACTAGAAATACTTTTCAAAGCAGTCTTGTTCTGCCTTCCTAATTCTTCCTTACAATTGCCAGGCTGGAGCCTTCTCTTCTCCAGGCTGAACACCACCAGATCTCTCAGCCTGTCCTCACAGGGGAGATGCTCTAGCCCTCTGATCATCTTCATGGCCCTCCTCTGGAGCCACTCAACCAGGTCCATGTCTTTCCCATACTGAGGACTCCAGAGCTGGGTGTAGTACTCCAGCTGGGGTCTCACAAGAGTGGGAGTATCACCTTCCTCAACTTGTTTGCCACACTTCCTTTGATGCAGGCCCAGGATACACATTTGGCTTTCTGCTCTGCATACTGTCAATGAAAGTCCAGCTTTTCCTCCACCAATACTCTCAAGTTCTTCCCTACAGGACTGCTCTCATCTCCCAGCCTGTTTTGATACCAGGGGATGGTCCTAGCCCAGGTATGTAACCTTGCACTTGACTTTGTTGGACCTCAGAAGGTTCACATGGGCTCACTTCTCAAGCTTGTCCAGGTCCCTCTGGATAGCATTCCATCCCTCGTGTATGCCAGCTGCACCACTCACCCTGGTGTCATCTGCAAATTTTCGGAGAGGGCACTCTATCCATGTCATCGAGGAAGATATTAAGCAGTACTGGTTCAAATACATTCTTCTGAGGGACACCACTCATTGCTGATCTCCATTCATACACTGAACAGCTGACAGCTACACTCTGATTGCAACAGGCAATTCGACACCCAACAAACAGTTCATGCCTAGTCCAAAGTCTGCTGATGTAACAGAACTTTTCTTCCCTTCTTTTCCATTGTGTCTCCATAATGCCACACTTGTGAACTTCTACCAGAGTCCTGATGTCTTCTTGTCTGTCTTTGTTTAAAAGTGGGCCTAGCTGGCTCACTAAAATCAGTCATTAGCTGCATGAATACTTCAGAAAATAGGATTTGGAAAGGGGGCAAAGTCTGCTCTTATGTACATCTCATGAAGCCTTGCTGACTCTCATAACACCTCTCTCTGAAGAAGTTGACCTCTTCTATTAAATGTTTTAACTAAATATCAATGTAAGTAAATATCAAACTCTATGATCTCATTACTGCAACTAAATGGGGCATTTTTAAAAAAAACAAAACATTGTTAATACTTGCCTATATTTTAAGGGATAAAATGGCAGATAACTGAATCTGCACAAGAAATACCAAGTCACAGGGAGCCTTCTTACAAACAAGGCCTATAATACCTCTTACAATGGGTTACTATAAAACATGCATTAAAAAAAGACAAATATTGGAGCTTTGCTACTTTGGTTTAGTATCTTAAAAGTATATAATTATTTTCTTGTAATTGAAACTAACAGTTGATTTCAAATAAAAATCCAGTACTTAGTGAGAGCAAAATAAGGTCATATGGCAAGTATATACATAGTATAAGTAGGTGCACACAGATGCAGCATGACAGGATTCTCAGTATTAGAAGATAGTGTCAAAGGCTTTACAGAAGCCCAGATAGATGACATTAGATCTTCCTTTGTCCACTAGTGCAGTCACTCCACTACAGAAGGCCATTAAGTTGATCAGGCAGCACTTGCCCTCGGTTAATTGAAGTTCTTGTGAAACCTTTTCCATACCTTCTTTGTGAGGGGAAAGTGACAAAGATGAGCTTCTAAGAAAACTGGAAAGACTTCTTTCTTCTTAATTCAACCTACTAATGCCATAGGCATTCCTTCTTCATCTCAGTGGAAGATCCTGGTCAGATGAAGCTTTAGAAGTCTAAAAGCCAGTAGAGTTAAATAAACCAACAACAAGGTCTAAGAGAATCATCAGAACTTCAGACTGCTTCCAAATTAAAGAATAGCACTAAATCCCCAGCTCGAGTGTCCAGCTGAGGTTTGTGTCAGCTCTACCTTCCAAAACACAAGCTGGATGTGAAAGCCTTCCATTCTAAGACATGCAGCAGAGGATCTCTGAAAATTGAGACTGTTTTTGCATATAATGTGCCCTGATCCATACAAAACTTCCTTATCTGTTCCCAGGGACTGTCAATGAACAAACCAAAAGCCCTCTGGAAAGGAAAAGCTCCAGACAGTACTGGCAAGGGAAGGAACAGTCAGTGAAAGAACTACTGTCTGGGAACTTCATGGTAAGCAAGAGCAGTAAGGTACAGGTAAGGCAAACATGCAAGCAGTGATGTTAGATGTTTAGCTAACAGGATTATTATCTTCACCGGATGAGATTATTTTTCCAGCAGCTCTTTAAGTGTTCTCAAAAACACTTTATGAAACATGAAAGTTTTAGTATAAATCAGGCAGAGTGCCAGATTTAAGCAGTTTCCTGCAAAGAAGCCTAAAAAAAAGAAAATCCTGTTATACTGACACACAAACACGTCTCTGCATCATCTGCCATTAACTACCATTTAGCCTTCTTTTTTTTTTTTTTTTTTTTAAGAAAAACAGGGAGAATTGTACATATCATGGGTGAGCTTCAGCTAAGCCACATGGTAGTTCTTAACTCACTACAAACCCCAGGTAAGAAAAAAATTACACAACTCACTTCCTTTGTTTTGCTAGGAGCACATGCAGGGTACTTTACCCTAGTAATTCCAGTCCTGACTTAAAACGCATATCACAAGGAAAGGATATCAAGTTTGGTCTAATTAGTCAAGTAGATTACATGGGCCTTGATTTCCCCTTTTCCTTTTTCACAACTGACTCTGGGAAACCACTCATCTTCAGTAAGAGCTAGTTTTTTAACCATGAACTGGTCAGAATATTACCAACAGGAAAACCCTGAGACAGTTTTTTCATTTTTATAATGCTGTTTAAACCAAGTAAATTTACTGGAAGAAAGCTTAACAGTGGCCAGTGCTGTAACTGGTCAAAGCTGTTATCACAAAAAAGTTTCCTGCATTTTCCCTGTTTTGTAAAGTGTTTTCTCACTTTGTTGCAGTGATAGGTACTGGAGAGGAGGAAAGAGAAAAGAAGGTTCGAAATACGTATTGTGATCATAATTTTGGCAAACATTGTGTGAAATCAAACAAAACCCACAAGTAAACATACACGTGTACAATTAAAATTTATGAAACAAATTTGTGAATTTCCTTCTCGGTTACACTACCCAGATGTTTTGCATTTTGGGAGCTCTGCTGGCACACAGTTTACAAAGGTTCCTTGCTATCATCTGCACCTAGAAAAGTTTCCCAGCTTACACCAGCACTGAATTGTGTCGCAGCAGGACTCTCAGAGCCTCACTGCCTAAGCAAGTGTGAACATTGGAATTGCTGTGATGCAAGGGGCTTGTTAGCTCCATGCTGAGCTGGAGAAAGGACAGTAACACCCATGGGAGTACAGGAATCACAAAAGTGGGTTTGGAAAAAAGCCAAGGTCTAAGCTGAGGTTCATGTATTTTGCTAGTTTGAACTACTGCCAAAAAGCAAGCCCAAGGAAGTGGTCAAGATGTGAAGTTAACTCAGAATATGGATGCTCTTGTGTGGAAAACCAATTTTCTGCAGTGCTCTGAGGTCCTGACTGTCACCCCAATATATGATAAATATTGATTTCCAGATCAGGGTAAGCCAGTCAGGTTGTCTGGCAGCCTCCATCACGTTATCCTCAGGTATGACCGAAATCAGCTTATTTATGGAAGAGCTAAAAACCACCAGCAAATGGAGCATACAGAGCACTGTTTCCAGCTGGCATGTCACGTCCTAAAGAAAAGAAATATAGATCACCTGGCACCAGGAGAAATAAGTCATTATTTTTGAGGGATCTGGTCATTCAGTACTTCTGTAAGTGTAGTTTTATATTAGTGAGGGGCTCCATTAGTGCTTTTACACAAGTGAAGAAAAAATTTTCTCCCTTTGCTTTTTAGTAATGTTTATCTGACAAATCAGTGCTTCAAAATTCAATGTATTAACATTTTTGAAAGTCAATGGTATGCAAACAAGAAAAGATATACAATAAACCACATAGAGCACTAGAAAACTCCAAGAGGCATGGTAAATTCAAGCAGGAAAACAAACCTGACAGGAGCCTAAGAAGGGAAAATAATACTAGTACTGAATTCTCAAGCTCCAAAAGTGTTTAAATCCCTAGTGTGTTACCAGATCTCTGCAGGTAGCTTTTCTGCCTGCAGAGGTCTCAGAAACCTGTGGGATTTTAGGAAAATTCAAGGAACAAGAAAGGGAAGCTCTGAGCAGTAAACTCTTCAGATTTTTTTGTAATGAGCCAGAAAAATCATTAACAGTACTGAGTCATAAATTCTGCAGCAGGATGGATTAGTTAGACTAGCATAACTTATTTAGCAGAGATTTTGTAGAGGGGAACTATCTAATGGGTTTGTCTCCTTTTACAAACCTATTTCTTCTCACACTATATCGTGGCTACAGCAAAGCTATTTAAGTGCAATGTAAGTACATTCAGTATGTTTACATATGAATGCAAATGCAGATATGAGCTGCAACAGTTTCCTGCTGAGTGAGGAGAAAAGGATTATGAAAGCTACTCATCGGTTAGGTCTTTCTGTAAGGCCACCTCTTTCCAGTTTTCTGCTTCTATCAGGGACAAGAGCAATATTTGAGGTCCAAAATAACTCTCTCCTTGCACTCTTTTTAAATGCTTCAATTGATTCTCATTAATCTCTGTCTTCAGTTTAGGAGCTGAGTAAGCGGCTTCTTTCATCTTAAAATTAAATTTGCTTGATAAATTATTATTTTTATTATTATTAAGTAGGGAAAACCCACCTGTCATTTGATGTGTTGGCTTCTGTTCCTTTGGATGTCATTCGTGGATCATTTGCTGCCCTGATCATTGTCATCACTTTAGGCAATATTTTAGGTCGTTACAGAAGAATCATCATCTGGTGATTTCCAAATTATTTTTCATTTATAAAATTCTCTTAACATTTTGACTTTTGAAACATAAATCTAGAGCTATTTGGAGGGCTTTAAATAAAATACTTAGCGAAATATAAAATCAATAGATAGCATAAAATACTAACATAACTGACTGCAAAAAACCATGTGTAAATTATATGGGAGCCAAACAAGTGCAGAGAGGTAACCTGGCTCCAGCTCAAATTTTCAAAATGAAGTTGGAAGGAATGGCAATCTACAGGCACTGCTTCAGTTTGATATCACACATTGACGTGTACACCTCAGTAGCTTAGCATAGTCTGAGGACTTTTTTTTTCAACTTTCAAAATCTATTTCAACGGAACTTATCTTTTTAAAACAAGAGGAAAAAAAAATTCATAGAGTCTCTCCTGCACCTCAATTCAAAAAAATCAAGGTGTATAAGAAGACAAGCTGAGGGACAGATGAGAAGAGAGGTTGCTTCTCCTTCAGTGACTACATCCTGTATGGAAACTAAACGCCAAAGTATAGTCCTAGTCCTATTAACTCTCACTCTGCTGAACACTGCTCGGGAGCCATGAAAAAACGCACAACAGAGCAGCAGCAAGAGTTACTCCCAGCACATCACTGATGATACCTGAATGCCACTGGAATGTCTTCTCCTATTAGATCTGGCTGAAACATGAAAAAACCCCACATAAAACAGGGTCGCTTTGACTGTTATGATATGTTTGCATGTGGACACGCTATCACAGATCCCTGCTCAAACAATACGCCAGTTAAGTACATGGTAAACAACACTAAGCCTAAATCTGTGAGTGACGTGGAAGGACTCATACTAAAGGGAAAAGACAAAGCCTTCATTGTTGAGCTGGAAGACAGCTTGTGCTTTTGTTATCAATGTACATATGTACAGTCAATTCACAGACTGCTTGTTTCACCCTGCTGAAAAGGCAGACAAGGTTCATTGAACAGGTCTTGTATCTATTTGACTTGACTCTGAAAGTTTTGCTTTGTGCCACAGCGCTATGTGTCCAGCTGTCAGCAAATGAATATTTATTTACTTTGTGAAATTTATTGCTGTTGGAAACCTCAGTCATGAATAGACCAACAGATGTGCATGTCTGCTGACAGTTTTAACAGGTAGTGGTTCTTTTATTTTTTGAGTTAAATTATTCACATGCTTAAGACTGAGTGCACATATATATGTTTGCAGAATCTGGGTAAGGCAGGTATCTCAGCGAGGATCTACAGATAAACAATAGAATCTGTGTCCTCCAAAGCCAAAGGCAGATATTCATCAGCTCCTTAGCCAAGTCTCACTTTGTCCTCCTTTACCCGTATTATCAAAATGTTTATCTTTTAGTGTTATGCTCACTGGGTCCTTTCTCCCGCTTCTAAAATCTATAATATGATTTAAGTGAAGCAAGATTTGTAAGGAGAAGTAATATCTTTTATTAGAGCAACTGATACTTATCTCTTTAGACCATCAGGGTTACAACAACACAACCACTATATATAATTTCATTAGTCATTTTAACAGAATTAAATAATGGCCATGACCACAGCCAAAGCGGTTTGTGTCTACATTTTTTCCTACAGATATCTGGCAATGTACCATAATCCTGCACTAACATGTCTGTCTTTATTCAACTCTATGTTTCCTGAATAAGGTATAAAAAAATCCCTTGCTTTCCTCTTCGCATGCTAGAGTAGGTACCACCATAAAGCAAACAAATTTTAATCTGCTGTGTAACTGGTAGAAGGTTTTCAACAGACCAAATGATACTGAAGAATTCAGCTTCCTGTTGGTTTTAGGGGGTTTTATCTTTCATTGTTTTTGTTGTGAGGTTTTTGGGTGGAGAGATGAGGGTGGTGTTTGTGGTTTTTTAAACCTGTTTTCACCCTGGTTTTCAGTGTTCAGAAATATAACTTCCCTGACTTCCAAAGCCCTTTGCCTCAGAACTGCAGCCTTTTGCATCTAAAGATACTCAGATTCTGCACTGACCTAAGAAGTCTTGCTCCTTTTGCCTAGGATTGTGCTGAAAGAGGCTGCATTTACTAATTACGTGTGCATAGCTATGTAGTCAGGAGGTAAAACTTGAAACACCACCTAATATATACAAAGCCAGCAGCTGAGGAAGGGCAGTTACTGCACCCTGAGATATGATTTAATGAATCTTGCAGGGGCTCTGACAGAAATGTAATTTGCCAAACCCAGCACATTTCTCACTGCCAATTAATTAAACAGGCTTACTGAGAAGAAGTGTCCAGTAAATTAAAGAGCTGCAAGCCTAGAACTTTACATTATCTAATTGTAAACTCAGCTATTGAAACAGATATGCCTTGTTATCAAAAAGGCTATGTGAAAAGCAGCTTTAAAAATGTTGTTCCCCACACTATTCCTTAAGGTTGACTTGCATTTCTTTCTCATTGCAGCTCTTCATTCTCATGAGACTTACACAACCACTCAGTGACAGCAGTAGACACAGCTCCCAGCTCCAGCTATCAGTGTCAACAAATTGCAGTGTGCTCTGCACTGCGTATCAGAAGTTGCCAGAATTAGTCTTTAAAAGGTTATCCTTCTCTCTCAAAATTCAGAAATGTCTTTAGCCATTCTTGGTTACTGTTCCTAACTTCACAAGCACGATTTCAAAGCCTGACTGCAAATGGTCACGGAAAAACAATCCAAAACAACATTCTAGAATGGAAAGGAGTGCATTATGCAAACCAGAAGAAGAGCTGACTCCTTAGCCAAGGGCTGTAAGAGTAGTGCATCACTTGAACCCTATCTGCCTAAGTCATTTCACATGCTTTTAGCACACAAGCCAACACTCTGGAGTTTTAAACATGCAGAAAACAAGTTTCCAGTCTCTTCCCAGCCATGAAGCTTCATATATTTTTCCTGTAAACAAGAACTACGTTGGGGAACACAGAAGAATGACATTCCCCTTCATAAAACACCATTGAGAATGTGTTTGCCAACATGACCCATCAAAAATTTGGAAAGGTCTATAACGCTGCATGTTGCCTGTTTTTGTGGGAAAGAGATGAGAGAAAGGCTCCTTAACAACTTAACACCTTCTAGTGACTTCTAAGAGTCCTGTGTTTTTCTGTTCCTGCCCAGCCTTATCCTGTCTCACCTAGAAAACAGAATAGCATGAAATTTGACTCTCCATTAATCAAAACTATTACATTTTGAAAATTTTGAAAGTTTGTGGGATACTTAATCATTGGAGTTCTTGAATTCAATTCATGTTAGAATAAAATAACTATACAATTTTTATCTTCTTGTAGGTCCATCTAACCCCTTGTTCTCAAATGATCAAAATAGGCCATAAGAATTTTTCATATAGGAAAAAAAGAAACTCTTCTCTGAGGAGTGAGAAAGACTGAGGCAAATCTCTGTGCTTTCTGAGGTCTTCTCATTGCTGGAAGTTCTGGGAATAAGCCATCTTTGCCATATTAAAAAGTCAACATTTTACTGCTTCTCGGAAACTGCACAATCCTATTACACTTAAAAAGAGCAAACAACATATAGACGTTTTAAAATGTAGCAACCTATGGTTTTCCCTTTCCTATTCACTGACAATCTCAAATACTTTTTCTAGGAGACTACTATTGATGCTTTTCTTCCCCTAATAT
Source organism: Grallaria varia (assembly GCA_013396735.1). Lineage (NCBI taxonomy): Eukaryota > Metazoa > Chordata > Aves > Passeriformes > Formicariidae > Grallaria > Grallaria varia. The sequence goes on from VWZG01006949.1 coordinate 513,113, forward strand.
TTTGCATCTAGAATAAGGAAATATGAAGACAACAATTTAGTTCATTCACATCAGGAAAATTTTCAGTCTCTTTTATGGCACAAAGTTATTTCCATCATATACCAGGTACCATGAAAGTTAAAACATTCACACTTGTGGAACATTCATGTGCTGTGACCATGAAATCTGTTGGCCACCAGCAGGCTTTTGTGTTCAGCCTTGGAAGCGGTGACTGTACCCTCACACCACCCAAGCTCTCATAATCAAAGCCCTCTCCATAATCCACAAAATGGCTTTGGGTTGGAAGGGATCTTAAAGATCATCTAGTTCCAACCCCCTGCCATGGGCAAGGAATCTTCCACTAGAGGAAGTAGCTCGGGGCCCCATCCAACATGGCCTTGAACACTTCGAGGGATGGAGTAGCCACAACTTCTCTGGGCAACATGTTTCATTATCTCACCACCCTCACAGTGAAGAATAATTTCTTCTTATTATCTAATTCTCACTTCTGTCTCACCCTACAGTTAGGTAAACTTTAGTGGTTTGAATAGCTGACATTACTTCATCTGAAACAAAGTCACTCCATGGTTTTGACTGAGGTTAATGTTTGAAACAAAGTTCAAAGTGGTAAGACCTGAAATCAAGTGATCAACACATCACTCAAAAGCTATGAATAAGTCATAATAAACATTTTATCTAATTCCCCAAAAAGCTTGTTTTTCAGCCGTATCACTGACAGACTACATTCCCATCATGCAGAAATTATTCTTGTGTATAAGGTCATGGTTGTTCTGAGAATCAGACTGGATTCACAGTGGACAATAAATTTTTAGGTCAGTCATGTTTAAGAAGCCTGTATAAAATTCATACAGTTTCCCAGACACAAAATTTGTACACTTTGTGCTTCCTTCACCCTTCTTCAGATTCCTTTTCTGGAGGTAATTTCATATAATATGGTTTAAAAGACACATTCAAAGCAATTTATAATCAATTCATAGGCAATTTTGCTTAAAGCACAGAGAAAAAAGCTGTTTAATTTGTTAAAAAGAAGGTTTTACTAATGAAAGTAACAGCTATTGTTACCAGTGTCTCTGGATTCTCTGCTCTTAATGAGTTGATTCCAGGTGTCTTGCTTTCTAGAGTAGTTTAATAATGTAAGTAAACATGCACTGCACACTGCTAATATTTAGGCAGCTGCCTGAATGACTATTTCTATAATCATTAAGTTTTTGTGGCCCTTGAGCCTTGAACTAGGTCCCAGCTGAGTCTGAATATTTTTAATGTAGTAATTCACACACACAGTAAAAACTCCAATACATTACACTGTTTGATACTTATTTCTGAACTAGCTATGCAACGCCTTTGTTGAAGCAGGAAGGTTATTGTAGCAGAAGACTCAGTGAAAAATCACACAACTGAGCTTCAGGAAGGGCAAAAATTGAAAATCCAGGCCACTGGACACCACCACTGACAGCAACTTTTGTACAGACAGACCTGAAGCAGAGAAACTGCCACAGTCTTCAGGCTTTAAAAAGGCTGAGCATCAGCACATACAGGAAGGGAAAAGGCTGGGGAATTGCTTCAGGCAAAAAAAGACGTACTAAAGATGTATGACTGTAGTCGAACACAAACCCCATTTCCAGGCAAGGTTGCTCCATGTTGAAAACAGTATCTGTTAGATTTTATGTCTGTCTTGACAATGCAAGCCATAATTGAAGTACAGTTATTCCTAACCACAGTTTGCAGGATGTACATTATCAAGATCACAATATTACTTTTTTTGGAACCTTAAGTTTCACAAAATAGGATAATCTAGCCCAACTCTCTTCCTCCAACAGTCCTTCCTCCTTGGGAACACTTGAGGTGAATTAAATTTTCGAAGCACACTCACGAAGGCTCTGATATTCTTGCCTCCAGAACCTTCCACAAATGTCTATCCTGAGACCCAATCTCCATTACACCGCTGTATTTCTGTCCTAAACCTCAGGACAGGACACACCAACAGGTCTGTCTGCGTGTGCAGTGCTAGCACTGTTCTTCAGTTTCAGTCATACTCACCTCCCACAAACTCCTTTCAGTTCTTCCAGTTTGGGGGATTTTATCTATTTTCTACATTACCAACTACCTGCATTATGTATTGTCTCTTCCCCCTAAAAACTTTGTGTGCTCAAAAGCCACAAGACGCAGATGACAGGGTTCTCTTGGGTACAGGGACAGAAAGCTACAGGAATAATGTGTTCCGATCGCTTTTCCAGGGTCTCTTCACTCTTCTCTGAAGTGGGACTGGTCAGGCAGCTGAGACCAAACAATGATCTCAAACCTGCTGCTGTCACAGGAGATTACAAAATTAAAGTGTAGCAAACAACCAGACATCCACAAGCAGCTTGAAGCACCAAAATTGCCACTTGTCAAGCACAGCTCACATAGAACATTTATTTATACAGTCCTCAGCCACAAAATGAGACTATTTCTTCACTATTTTCTACTTTAATTGCCTGACTAATTTTGTAACTGTTGAGTTCCTGAAGCCCTGTTGTTAAACATACAGCAAAATAAGAGTACCTTTTCAAAATTCAGTGAAGTACTTGTGAGTGAAATAACCCTTCTAAACTGGCATTTTAACCAGCTGATTTTGCATTATTGTACACACCAACTAGATTCACCTAAGGTAGGAAAAGATAATTATTGCAACAACTACCTCATCACTGCAATTATAGCAAAGGTCCATTTGTTTATCAAGACGATAAAGAAGCAGTAATGGCTTTTTCAAGTGTGATATATTAAAATATGTGTGATAGGAAGAACAAGTTGTTGGGTTTGGGTCTTTTGTTTGCCTTTTTTTAATGGAAAGAAGTATTTTTGCTTGTAACAGTCAATTTTCTACATCTTCAGAAATGAGCAATCGTTACTTTCCTTCCTGTTTGTGTGGACAGTATTTCCATATTGCAATCAAAAAACTCACTCAAGACAAATGGAGTAAACCCAGAATAACCTCATTCACATAAAACTTGCACTAAGTATAAAGAAATACGAAGAAAGCCAGATACTCAGATATCTTAAAGACTTGTTAAAAAGTTAAGATACTCTCTACTTGGATTGCTTCCTGTGAACTACAGACTGCCTTGCTCACTTTCTAAATAACCACCTACAATAACACGTTCTTGCCACTGAATTGGCAAGATCAAAGAGGACTAGAAAAATAAACAATATTCCCAATGTCTTTAGTAATTAAGCACTGCAATTACTGCAGAAAGTATACTATCCCCTTTTAGTTCGCCTCTCAGATAAATGTTTCATTAGAAATTATAGCACTTACTGCTTTCTTTTAAGTGATCTTTTAAGCACTTTAATGGCTGTGAAGTCTAATTGAAAAATAGGAGGGCTTGTGTGGGCTTTCGGTTTTCTTATTTTTAATCTTCATTGGCCTAATCTGAATGGTTTGGAGGACAAGCCTTTTCTTTTTTTTTTTTTTTAATGGAGTGCCTGTCATTAAAAAATCAAGTTCAAACTGCATCGATGTTTAATGCACTAGGTGGCATAATGATATTCACATTAGAGCAAATTAAATGCTTCACCAGCACCCAGTACTTAGTTGGATAATAGAAGCCACTCTTTCTGACAGATACAAAGTCCTATGATAACTTTTGTAACGATAGGATTGCTAGGACTGTTAATGCTCTTTTTTTATTCTTTGGAAGAGTACTTCAAATTTTGGAAGAAATAAATAACTCCTCTTTAAATAAGGCAGTATAAAAAACTGAGGTACTGTTCCCATCAAAATACTGGCCATGTGAGCCATGCGCTTTGCACTGATTCCCTGTGTCAGAGCATCTTGTTGCTTCTAAATAGTTGTACAAGGAGGGTGAATACAAAGCACAAAGAGTAGTAAAACCTTCTTGCTTCCTATTACTCCTCGGCTCTCTGAACTGGCAAACCTGAGCTGTCACTATCTGGTAGACTATTTACAGCTGACATTGCCTGTGCTGTTTAACCTGCATTAGCACAGGGAGGCACATTAACCTCCTTGCAGAGAAAATGCCTTTGTTTCTGTTGACACAAAATTGCACATTCTCACCCCCCTGAAACCCAGGTGTGTACTGGACCCACATAACATAAGGATCTTCGGCAACGCAATTTTAGGCAAAGAAGTTGACAACACGGTGACTAAATATTCCTGTCATAAACCTTTCTGTTCAGTCTGGTGAGTAGGATTAATGCCGTGTTGCAGTCTTGCCAAGATGTGATTTAAGAATAGAAGGTCCCTGAAGGCAGGGATTTCTGTTCAAAATCCTTCAAACCCCGCTCCAGTTGTGACTATGATAGGGTTTACCCTGAGAAATTTAACTTGTGATCAACATTAAAGCAGATCAAAGAAATATGATCTAGAGATTTGTCACTTTTGCTAGGACTCCTGTTTCATCAGCCTTGATATGGGCCACATTAAACGAATGTTGGCACTGCCAGGAACTGGACCAGGTGAGTTAAATCAATCTTCTTCATTTCTAACTCTATTAATTCCCCTATTATAGTGGACATAATGAAAGATCCTTTTAGACTGATTCTGGTGTCAGTCTGAACCAGCATTATGTCAAAAAAAATTTAAGTCATCTTCATTTACTGTAAGCTCACAGACTTGGTTTTTGCTTCAGATGTTCTGTCACGGTTTGCTTGAATTCAGGGCAGTAAATTACGAGATATATCAACTTAAAGTGGCAGTGAAATCATTTATCATTAACTTGAAGAGGCCATTATTCAGCTGTGGAAGATGACTGTTTTATGAAATACAAAGGATGAGATCATGATTTAGTGACCAGAAGTGTTCATTTTCCAAAACACAGCAGTAGGTAGTGAGAGTGAGAAAGGAATGGAGCCTAAGCAGTTGATATAATTTTATCTAGATAATGTTTTGATGCTGGCCCTCCCAATTAAAATAGGTTTTCATGAGACCTGCTACTGATTAGTAGACATTTTTCAATTGGCTAACAAATATCTGTCCCACTTTGTGTGCAATTATAACTCTCACAAGTGGCTGTAGTACCACAAGCAGCTTCCCTGCCAGAGCATCAGGAAAGGATTTAAAGAAGCATAAAGCTTTCTGTCCTTTAAGGATTATTTGAAATAATGGAGTTTCTAAAAAAAAAAAAAAAAAAAAAAAAACCAAAACAAAAACAAACCAAAAAACCCAACACTCCAGAGAGTTCAGAAATTATAATTTCTCTAGCTGTTTTTTGTACATGGTCACTAACATGTTTACCTAGTTTACAAATATTGCCCCCACTTAGAAAGCTTATTTGTGCAAAGACAATGGGATAACACTATTGCTGGGACTAATTTTGTAAATACCAAAGATGTGTTCGGCACAGAAAAGGTGAGCTTAGCATTGAGCACCATCAGTAACAAACACCACCATATATCAGTTCCTAGCAGAGACAGGACTTCTCAATTTTATGGCAGTCAGTAAAGAGCACTGAAGTGCCCACCTTTTCCAGCTGGTGCATCCCTTCTTCTACGCAGCAAATTGATGCCAATGTTCTCAGCGTCTGGGGATAAAGACCTCTGAAACAATCCTGGCGGCAGATCTTAAAGAGAGTGACTACACCTCCTTCCTGTAAGGGGAAAAACAAAAATCAGGAAAGAAGCACTGAATGTTTTCCTAGTATTTAACCAAGACTGGGTTGGGGGCCAGACTCCTTTAGTAATTTATCCAAATCAGCTATCATAACAACACCAACAAAGTGATGTTAAGCTAACACAGAGAACTCAAGTTGATTAATGCTTGTACACTGAGTGATGAAAAAGTAATATAGCCTCAGTAGGAGGTGTGCTTAAGTGATTGACTTTTACCAATTACAAGCTCCATTTAAATTAAACTTGACATTCGTGGGAAAATTACAAAGAATTATCAATAGGTGGCAATTAGACTGACATTTAAGTGATGGTTCAGACATATTCTATTAATATAAAACAGATTTTTGTTGGCAAATATTTCCTATTCCTCTACATTTTTGAGCTTCATGCAATATTTACTTAATGCTAAAAATATGAACAAGGAAGTCATATTGTTGAAGAGTCAGTAAAAATAAAGTAGGATTAGGTGTCATTTGCAATCCATATCTCCATCCTCAAATAAAATTGGCATTCCTAAATGCTTATCTTTAAATACGACAATCATGACAGAAACTTGAGTATATATCAGAATAACTATCCTTAATTGTCTCCAATACAGCTTGTGTTAGCAAAGTTCATATAACAATGGGAAAAATATAAATATCAATAAAGTATGCACTTCATGTGGTGGGTATTTTTTAAATTATTTTTCATTTCAAAATGTTATGCTATCAGGTACACTACAGATATCTTATATTATGCAAGAACAGACACATGATGATGATGAAAGCATTTAAAATATTGATAGACAAAAGATTGCAGACTGAAGTATTCCGATTACAGCAGTAAATTAACAATAATTGAAATCATGGATCAAGTGTTGTAAAATACAACCTTCTTTTTAAGCCTGTTTCTGTAGCCCATGTTTAAAAAAATTTTAGATTAATAGAAATAATCTCTTTTAGTTCCTCAACCGTTTGTGTTATTTGAAAGCTCAAGTTTTGCTTAATTAAAACCTCCAGCCTACAATTCAAACTTCACTCATTTTCAGAATTCTGTATTTTTATACTATTCCTGCTCAAATACAATAGAGAATAATAGAGCAAGCAAAACCTTCTTCTGGCAGTCTGGAAAAAAAAAAAATATGGTACCAATTTATATCAAGTTAGACAAAATTAACGCTTCAATATATTTTCCAGATGGAAGTTTTACACCATGTCTTTGCATATGTATATGGAATTTTGGTGACAACAGTGAAAACAGGAGGCTTAATGAAGTTTCTTAAGAGTAAAACTTATTTCTAGAATTGTAAGAAATGCTCCTGTATCTGTATGAGTTATTTTATATCTAGCACTGCTATATATAGCCTATTGCAGAAAGATATTTCTGAGCCTTTAAATTAAAAAAGAGCCAATACACTAACAGAAAAGTTTCAGCCGTATTTTTCCTTTCACAAAAGGATACTGGTATTTCCCCTAAGCAGCAACTAAATTATCTATCAAAAATATAGGAAAGAAGCTGTTACAGTGTCACCCCCAAGTCAAAGGTAACTGTTTTGTTGGGTTTTTTTACTTCATTAACAACTCGAAATTTCCCACAGTTCAGTGGAACCAGAGTTGATCTGATTGTTTGCTTCAGTCATAATAAGTAGAAGTTTGTGGACAACACTAGCAAAATTCAAGCGATGTTGGCACATTTGCTTCAAGCCTTCCTGTATGACAAATGAGTGCCCTGCTTTGGCCTCTGATGGACAGGAAGTGATTTATCACTGCATTCATCACAGGAGATCTAAACTGTTTATTTTGTGCCTTGTGTGCCATTACCAAGCTGTAAAATACTGATCACGAGGAAGCTAGAGATCTGTAAGTGAAATATAGGATAGGTAGAAAATACCGAGCCTGATTCCATGGCTCGTCAAAACCAGCCCCCACACTGGGATGAGACCATTTCTCACAATTTATTCACCCTTTTTGAGCTTCCTCCCCTATACCTTTTGCAATGATGCCAAGCTATTCTATCTGACAGGGATATATATGAATTGGCCAAATGGGTATATAGTACCATTCAGACAAAGAAACATAACACGACTCAGCTTTGCTTGCTTTGGAGATTAACTTGCACTTTTAAAAAAAGCTCCCAATTCGTATAAAGTATGCTTTTCTTTATCCTTTGGAGACTTTTTGGCATATCCAGGGTTTGGCCAAATAACATATGAAATGCTGCTCTTGCTATAATTCAAGTTCCATTTGGGACAGGCTTCACATGCTCTGAAGCTGAGAGGAAGAGAAGGGCACTTGCTTTAGTGTCTGATGACCTACTTTTTTCTTACATGGAATTAATAGGAATCAATTTGTGGAGACGTCCTTAGGATGCTGCTCAGAAGGGCTAGGGGCAGATAACAAAATCACTCAAAATACAATCACCAAAGTATGTGAGAGAGGTCAGGAAAAGGCATCTAACTCTGAGGTGGAATATTTTGTGGTTTCAGCCTGAATGACTCAAAATGCAGTAAATTCTCATCAAATTTTGACAATATTTATAATTATCTTGATAGATGATCTCCAAAGAGATCTTAATAGGAAACGCTTGCTAGAAAAGGAACTGGTATAAAATAGTAAGGTATGATGCATTAGAAGCTTCTCAGAGCAAGTGATCTGCTGTGCAGCCATAAGGAACTCAGATGGTCAAGCATTCTCCAAAGTGAGTGATAGTCATACATAACTATCTTCATTTTTGCTTCTTTCTCTTTAATGAGACTATTATTGCAGCACCCAGTTCATTACAATTGATATTGGGCTGTACCATTGGTAAGACACTTTTTTCTTTATCACTCTATGTCCTAGCATTTATTGTAACTCTGGAAGACATTTTTTACTAATTCTTCTTTCTGGTTGTTACAAAACCAATTCTATTTTATAACCCTTTTGCTCCATGTAATATTAATTTTCTTATCTTGTCCTTGCAACTACTTATTTATGTTAGAGACCTCGGGCTTTATACCTCTGACAGCTAGTGAGAAGTAGGAGCTGGCTGCCAGGGTGAGTCAGCAACAAGATTCCTTCACAGCAGATTACAAAGTTACATGCTAAAAAAAAAGTGCTAAAGAATGCCTCTAGGTGGAATAAAATAACAGGTGATGCTTCAGCATGGAGGGGAGCATTTAAAAGCCTATTTTAATTTCTGTAAAATATTGGCAGGGCATAAGGGAGAAGGAGGGGCAAGTTTGAGACCCTTACCAAAACATATTGAGAAACCAGTTTCTGTAATATTGTAGCTTCATAACACTGCCATGGTTCTTCTTTTGCACCTCTGAGATTTTGGTGTGCTTTAGAATTGTAACTTATAGCTTAGGACAGGAAAAAAACCTTAACAACAGTGTTCCACAAGATCACATTTTTTATCATGGAGAGTAAAACTTCAAGGTTACGGGAATAAATTTGTTGAGTTTTGCTTTCACGGTAAACAAGTATTCTGCCTCTGACTGGTTTTTACCAAGGATAGTATGACAGCTGTCACAGTAAATATAGTATCTGTGGAATGTTTAGAGATCTTTGCAAGGCTTTAATCCTTTCTCAATGCCATAATCAGTGAGTGTAACTTCAGAAATATTTGTTGTTGATGTTGTTGGTTTGGGGGTTTTTTGTTTGGTTGGTCTTTTGGGGATTTTTTTAGTTTCTTCTTTTTTTTTTTAAATCACCCTGTATTTTTAATGTTACAGCTAACTATTCAATGGGCTGAATCTGAAAGTCTGGTCTGTTACCTGCATCAGTGACAAAGGTGGCAGAAGAATCATAACTGAGACTGTACAGAGCGTGAAGGATGATGGTAAGTTAGGACAAATGGAATTCACAGTGCACAGGGGAGACAGACACACAGGACAGGGGATGCAAACACCACTGTAAATTGGCAAAAAAACTTCAGCGTTCTTTGCATAAGGGGATTCGTTTCCTCAGCTATAAACCTGTGACACATCCACGTTTCAGCAATATATTAGTTCAGTAATTTATGGAAGGTCAGACTTCATTTCTGCTAAATTAAACTGTTATGTAAATTACAAAATGATAAAAAGCACAAGACCAATTTTCCTTAGTTTGTTAGTTCTCCACTTCCTCAATACTCAACATTTTAACATTGTTTTTGGATGCCACTGAGTGGAGCTCAAATACCAATTTAGAAAAAATTAAACCTCCCAGGCTGTTGCCAGAATCCACTGCATTTCCCAGTCTACCTCATTCTCAGCTTTCAGAGCAGAATAGCACCTTTTGTAGTGTAAATGTCCATCCAAAGGCACATCGGATGTCAAATTAATTAGATGCTGGTGTTCAGCCTCATCTCTGAGTAGGACGAGAAATTGGCACACCACTCCACAAGCAGAAGCTTAGGGAGGGAGGTTTTCTTTTCTCTGCATACCCAGTGGTTGTGATTATCCTATCCTCAGCATCACACAGTGTCCCACTTTTCTCACTTTTTCAAGATCCAAGTGTCCTCAAAGGTGCAAACTCTTCAGGGATTTCCAGTATCATTGATTTCGGCAAAATTATTCTTTTACACGAAAAGTTAGCACCAACTACTCCATAAACAAGAACACACATTGACAGAAGTAATTGTAATGATATTCTTTTGTGAAAGGATAATAATGAATGGAAAGTATTTCTGAATTTACATCTTTAATTATATCTCTGACCTCCTTTGTAAAGGCAACTGAAGAGGTCTTGCTGTTTCTCTGCACAGTCAGCCACAGACATGGCCAGTTGTAAGATTTCTCTCCACTTACATGGCTGGTACTTCAAAAGTACTATCAGGAAAGCCATTTAAAAAGTTCCCAAAATGATGAAGGAAGCTGTAATGTCTCATGTGGCACAAAGGCAACAGGAGTTGAAGCAATGCTCAGAAGCCTGTTGGAGCTTGCCATCCTACTGAAGCTGTTTGGACAGGTATCGAGCTTTATTAAATTAAAAATCGGCAGGCTGTGGCCCTTCTTAAAAAAGAAAAAATCACCTTGCTCTGTACATTTCAAAACTTGCAACCACTACTGTGCTAAGTGAAATAACTTAATTTGTATTACCAGTTTGCTCTTGATTACTCCATATACGGCCTTACCTTAGCTATGATACGGCACAGGTGAGCACCTTCCTGGGTAAGGCTGAATAAGCTGCTGATCGCCGACTCTGTGACATACACACTGTCTGACAGTTCTATCTGTCTCAGCAGGTTCTGCGTGACATAACATAATAAACATCATTTACTTCCAATTAAAGGCATTTATGTTAGATCACTGATGTCAGAGGTCTCTTTGAACCTTAATGATGCTATGATTTTGTTCTGTTATTTTATATTTAAAGACATGATGGAGTATACAGTCTAGTTCATTTAGTCATCTTGCTTCTTATCCAGAGAAAGGAAAGAAAACTTGGAAGAGTCAGACTCATGATACTGCTACACATTTACCTGTGCATTTGAATAGGTGTAACTAAGAACAGGGATACTTTAATATAAATGTTAACAGGGCAAGACAATGGGTTCATGTGCAAGAATATTCAGTAAAGAACTCTTCAGCAATTTAGTAAATTATTATTTGGTTTGGCCTGGAATTGAACCAGAATTTTCACAAAGCAAGTAATTTAGCTTAGTGTAGAAGTTGTATCACATGGGGATACAAGATTTCCACCTTTTTTACTAGGAATATTGCTACACCCTTTCTTACACTACTCCCTAAAGTTCTGGGTTCATCGCTATTTTCAGACTGCACACAAATTGTCATTGATCAATAAAGGGAATTCCCAAAGAAATATGGGGGTTTTTTTCTACAATATAAGAAATAAATTATTTTTATCTTTGTAAATAGTCATCTTGCTTTTTCATTTGTGTCATTGCAGCTTCATAGAGAAGCACAGTTGTCAGAAGAATACAGAGTTTATTTCATTTTACTCTTGCTGAAAGGATATAGAATCATCAGAGGAAAAATTATAATTTCTAGGAGGAAGGGGGAAAGCTTTTTTTTTTTTTTTAATTTAATCCAACTTTGAAAGAAGAGCAAGGAAGTAGATCACATTTTATACTGTTATTTACAAAATTCAATTACCTTTCCTTTAAGAGGCTCTGTTCTTTCGACTTTGGCTTTAGAAAAATGTTCCATATAAGACATAGCTTAACAGTTCACATTTTGATGTGAACCCATCCTGAATAAAATCCTCGTATACTGATTAGGAAATAAAGCTCTTTACACAATTCAAGCTGGAAATTCTGACCTCTCATTTAGTCTGATTCAGGGCAACAAACTACCCATGGACAATGTGTTTTTATGGCAGAAGTGGGCACACAGGCTGGCTGAGTGGTTCAGAAAGCTGTTCTTAAAATGGTTTTTATTAATGAGTTCTAATCCAAGTCCTTCCACCCCACAAATACAAATGAGATGATGGGGAGTCAATAATTCCACTCCCTAAGAAAGAGGGACAAGGATTTCAGGTGTATCAGTAGATGCTGAGATGCCCAAAGGCAGAAATACAAGCAGGGAAGAACTGGTCTTCAGAATGAAATGAATAAGCAATGAAACAATAGCAATGGACTCACTGAATTTTCAATATTTACAAAGCTATTTACACACTTCAGCTCATATGCAACATTTCATGTAGTCCTCATGATAATTCTTAACCAAGGAGAAAGAGTTTCCAAGGGTCTTATTGACAAGACATTGTCCAGAAATTAAAAAGCTTGTAAGAAAGGAGGGACATCAGAAACAGTAAGCAACATGGTGAGCCACAAGATTTTGTTTGAGATTTGAGTTTATTGGAGAATTTGAGAATGGAAACACCTAAATCTCTTTGCAACATATTCAAATTACTGATCATAAGTTTGTTGAAAATTGAGAGCTGTAATTCTAATTCTCCTCTTAATCATAGAATGGCTTGGGTAGGAAGGGACCTTAAAGATCATCTTGTTCCAACCCATGCCAAGATCAGGGATACTTTCACTAGATCAGATTACGCAGAGCCCCATCCAACCTGGCCTTGGATCCTCAGTGGATGGCCTCCCTCAAGATTCAAGAATTTTGGAAGTTATTTGTTTGTGGGGTTTTTTTGTTAGGGGTTTTTCATTTGGGTTTTTTTGGTTGGTTGGCTTTTTGTTCGTGTTTTTTTGTTTGGTTTTCTTCTTTTTTTTTTTTTAGTTAATATAAAACTAACCTGTGCCTCATGTGTTAAAACCAACTCTATCAACTGGCCAAAATACTGGGCAATGGTAGTGAGTGTTTCATTAATACAAGATTTCATGGACTTCAGTATCTGTTCATCTTCAGTCTGTATGCACCTGAAAAGAAAGAGAAAAGAAAGATGAACGAAAAAAGATGCTATGGACGTGATTGTCGGAGGTGAGGCCTGTGTTATTAATAGGGACCTAATGGGAATTCAGCTGTTTACAAGGACATTGTCTTTGTGCCGTTAGCGTAATTCCAGACTTTAATCAAAGCTTTGTCTACACACAGTATGTATACCATGAAAGAACAATAGTGGACATTACTGAATAATTTTGGGATCACAATTTATTTCACAGACTGCAGGCCAAATTTTGCTGTAGATACTGAGTTTATACAGTGTAACTCTGCTCTTTTCCATTTGTGCTAATAGTTCCAGTCACTCTTGAATGGTTGCATTTCAGCTGCAGCATTGCATATCCATCCGTCTGCTGTGATCAAAGAAGGGCTTTTAATAATTTTCATCTCTTTACCTTTTTTGCCATAGTTTAACAGGATAAGGACTCAGAAATGAACATGTGAACAGATGAATTAAATAGCATACTCAAAAGTAAAAGTTGTCCTTCTGTGCAGAAAGATTAATAAAACATATTTACAGAGTTAGTATTGCTATTCTGTAACCAGTGATGTTTGGCTATAATTGAAGAAATGAGATAAAGATGGAAAACTTTATACAATTCAATGAAATCACTAATACTTCCTCACAGAAGTATATTAATTTGAATTGTCAAAACACATTCCACTAAGGCAGGCCACTGTAATGGAAGATACAGTTTGGCTAATCAGTCTCTGCACCTACACGAGTCCCCTTTCCAGCCTTACCTATCATCCACCTACATCAAATTTTTGTCAAAAAGACAAGGAAGGAAACTGCTGATTTAAAGGAGACACTTTGAGATCAGAACTCTCATTAAATCAGTGTGTCTCAGAATATAAAAATAAAGTCTGAGCTGTGTGGGTTTGGCAAAAAGCAATAGTGCTCCAAAAATTTTATTTCCTGATAATTAGGTGATGTCTTTTTACTCAATGATCCCCTGAAGAAAAATGACTTGCACAGTCCTTAAAGTAAATCAAAAGAGGTGGTTTGAACTGTGCTGGAGGGAACAGGTAACATGTTAGGAAGGGGTAATATTATGAGAAGAATCATAGATATTCTTATTTTATAGTCTCAGCATTCCAGAGCACAAAGACATGAGTAAACTTACAACTACAACTTAAAGGAATGTGTATTTGTTTAGATTTGATTTGTTAACAAAAACATAGCTATAGAGATATATATATACAGAAACACAGTATGACAGTTTCACAACCAAAGTTTTCATCCCAATTGGCTTCACAGGATTAGAAAGACACTTTGTCACTGATATCATTAGTTAGATTCAGACTTTTTCCCTTCATGCCTGTAAGTCTGAAAAAAATCCACTTCCATGAGGCTTTGCATCTACGCAAGGATTTTTGTGCAGCAGCAGATCCCATTTTTCATTAGGATGCAGTTTAGATAAAAACAACTCATTTCACCCACCAGAGACTAACATTTGGAAAGTCTTGCAGAGCTGCAGGGGCCTATTTCAAACAATGGAGGGTGTCAATGAATCTGTGCTTCTCACTAAAAATTCTATTACATAATAAAACAGAAAAATTAATATTTCACATACAAAATTTAAGTTACCTTTCTGTGAATGCTGTAAATTCTGAACACTTGTCTATTAAAAGTTTTTCAAACTGCAGAGAGAGAAAAAATGGTTTTAAAACAATATCCAGGCATGCAATTTCTTTAAAAAAAAAAAAAAATGTTTTTTGTTAATTGAGAAACCTCCAGAAAGACAATATTTCATATAAACATCCTTTAACTTCTTTTCTGAATAAAATAGGCAGAGATAAAATGGAAGTTAATAAAACAAGTTGTATTTTCTACATTGTAAACATAAAGGAATTCAGAGTATCAAAGTATTTCAGTCCTATAGTCCTTAAAATCAAAACATTTTTCAACACAGTCATTATTAATGGTCAGAATCAAGCCTGTGAAATAGGATCCAAAATAATTCAAGAATATGTCCATGACTAAAAAGGGATTAGAAAGTCTTAAACGAGGGACAAGTATCAGTATAAGGATTCCTTACAGATTGTTTAAAGGAAGCTTTCAATATTAAAATAAAATAGTAATATTAATGAAAGAGAAACATGGTTGCACCTGGTGCATCTCTTCTGAAGAATTCCTGGTGAAGGTATTGTATTCATTTATCATTGAACGCACATGACAGTTGACTCTCACTGTCATGCTGTGGACTCTCTGCCATCTGTTCTTCTCCAGCTTTTGAGCAATCCTAGTCAATTCTGTGCTTATGATCCAAGCTCTCTTTAACAGAAGCTGCAAGCTATCACAAGTACTATATTGTGAGGAAAGCATAAGTTCATTTTGTTCATCCTTCTCCATGCTGATGGGCTTGGACTGGAGAATACACATACATTCACAGTCTGTCATCAGCTTCAGATCATCCATCCAACGCTGAACAGAGTCCACTTGGATTAAGTGCATGCTACAAGGTGGAGAGAGAGAGAAAGAAATGGGGTAAAGCAAAACAACCTTAGAATAACCACCAACAATCCATACAGCTGCATCCATTACTACTGATTGAAAAAAGGCATATAAGTGAACAATTGACTTGTAGCAACCCGGCGACATGCTCAGCTTTTTATTTCAAACACAGGTTCTGGTTTTCTAGTCACCTTTACACCACATTCCCTGCTATAAAATTACATCTGAAAAACCTCTAGGTATCAAAGATAGGTAAACAGAAGTTTAGACTATGTTTTTTTAGGGAAAATGTTTCTTGTAAGTACAAAGTTTAATATGAAGAAGGAGCAAAGTTATGACTGCGTTTGTTTATTGTTTATGCGACTGTTGGGTTTTTCTAGACACATTCTGTTGAAGGCTTAACAGGCAAAGTTTTACTTTGTAGAATCTCTCCAAAACCCTTCCACTCAAACTTGCACCGCCAAACCAGGACAAGTGAAGGATACTGTCAGCAATATCTATTTCTGCCATATCATAATCCCTTAAACCGCAGCCAAATTCTACTTCCTGACCAGACCTTTGACTTGCCCCTTATTTCTCATTCTCTGTTGGTATCCCACAATTAATCTGACAGTGCATTGGATCATTGTCTACCTTCTGGCTACACGCTGCAGTTTTATGTGATGTTATACCAGACAGGACAAAAGGGAAGTTTTTATCATGGTCCCCATTCTTTTAATTCAGATAGTGGTTTATTGCAACTCAGCTAACACAGCAGTAATGTTCTGAGTTGTTCTATAAAACCTCACTGTTAAAACAAAGTCTGCAATACATTAGCTAGGCTAAGGATGACCAGCTGGAAGGGTTTTTCATTCTTGTGCTGCCATTTATACACTGAGCACCAGCTGAACCCCAGAAATCTCCTGCCAGACCACTCCAGTACTATTCCATAAACAAACAAAATGTATTTACCTACATATGCAAAGGAGGCTCACCGCAAGTATCATTTCATATAAATTGACAGCAAACAAGATACAAGAGATCAGTCTCACTGATCCTATCTCCAATTTTCATCGTACGTGATAAAACTACTTTTTATTTTATACTTTACAGGCTACTGCTATTTAAGGTCTTTATTTCACTCAGCTTTGAATATTGTGTATTGCATTTCATGATCAAATGAGGCCCACAGTTATCTTGCTTCTTATTGCCTTTTTGGATCTGAGGCAAGGCTTCGTAATAAACAAAACCAACAACTTCAGAAGTTTGAGCCTATGATTTATAATGTTGTGCATAGTTTGCATGCAGAACAAGTTAAACTTGTTTGACAGAGAGTAATGCATCTTTCATTTCTGAGGTGCACTGTGATAATTGATTAAATCTCTGTTCAGGAAATAGAAATAAACTTCTACATTATAAATTCATATGGAAAAGGCTAGGATAGTAGTTTAGTGAGGGGGAAAAAACCACCACCAACAACAACAAATTCATTCATATTTCTTTTTGTTCCAAAAGCCAATCTTCACTCCAAGGAGAAAA